>OZ008365.1:3068262-3206248 GCA_963931975.1 Cataclysta lemnata
TGCCTACCCCTACGCGGATATAGTCGTGATTTATGTATGTATGTATTATTTCAGTGATTATTCGTTAGCGCCATTATCCCTTTTTGAATCTTGATCGCGGGAATTGAACCCGCGTCCTCTGCATTCCAGGCAGACGCCTATACCACTCAGCTTCTCGAAATCTTTCAAACATTTTCTAACCACAAATTTTCTTTATGGTATATATCATCAAGTCGACCTGTATACACTCTGCGTCCCTCTGTTCCTAGGTCGATGTTCCGTTAGTGAAATCCTCGGCGACGGTGGGTGGAAGTCTGGCGAGGCGCTCTGCACGGAAAGCACCTTTCTTGGACTGCAGAAGACATATCAAAAATGACAATTTGCCCATAGCTTGGTAGAATAGGAATTTGCTCCGAGGAATTTGACAATAAGCCGTTGCTAGGCTTACATAATTACCATTTGCATAATTTTTGTGTCTTTTTGGCAATGAAGAATAATATATCTATCTATTATTTTATTATAAATAACTATCTGACCTAGCAAATGTTGTTATACAAAGATTTTGGTGCTTAGAAAGAGAATTTCGAAAAATTATGCTCTTGATGCGGGAATCGAACCCGCGTCCGCTGCTATCCGGGCAGGTGCCTGACCGCTCGGCCAACCAAGACACTAATTAACTTTCCGAAATTCTTATAACCTTTACACTTCACGTTGTAAGCCAACGGGTACCCTCGCGATGTAGAAATAAATTTCAAACATTCCAAAGCAGATATTTTTACAAATACCAACGAAATAAACCGTTGTTTTGCTCTTATCTCCTAGAAATATAAATATGAGTACCTAAAAGAGAGTCTGACCCCCGAATACAGAAACGCTACTCAAATTTTGGGCACTGCTTATCAAGTTAAGTGGACAGTACCTGTCAGAATTTGTATGGAAAAACGTCAATTTTGACAATAATTAAATGTTAAGCAGGTCTCAGACTTTGATTGGCGTTTCTGTATTCAGTGGTGATAGTAACAGAAAAGTTAAAAGGAAGCCGTTTCGCTTGGTATGGACATTTGGATGCCATGAATGTGAGTAAAAAAGTTAGGGACATTTAGATGGATGCATTTAGATGGATGTCAATGGATGATGTTTGATCTTCTGGGGGGAGTCACTACAGATTTGTACTCGGCTGGAACTTACAAGTGAGTCGAAATATTACGACTGGGCGCGCGCATTTCTCTCCCCCTTCGTTGCCACTATCGGAATGATAGTATAATATATATAATTGATGTTTTTGTCTGTACTTATTTTATGAATTTAATGAAAATAATGAATGTTTAAAATGTATATATAAACCAATTTTAACACGAATTATGTTAATGCATTGCATGCTCTGATAGCAGATCACAGTAGGATCAATTTACTAATGTAACAACAATGTAACCTGTGTATCGCAATAAAGAAATTTGAATTTGAATTTGATTATCATCATCATTTTACCGCACCCGTGGTCTCCAGTGATCCAGAGGTCCCGGGTTCGATCACCAGGGGACTACTGTCAGCCGAGAGGCCTTTCCAGCATCTACCGGACTTTTTGGAGAAAGCGAAGACCTTGTCCTTAAGCCTTGCAGTCGAGCACTCCCTGTGAGGGTGCCTCCACATCAGGCGTCCCCATGGGAGGCTGGCATCTCCCGAGGGAGATATACTGCCGCGGAGAGCCTCACAGGGCGCCCGAATCGGAGCTTGGATCGGCAGGCCTAAGGGGGCGTCTAAAGGCGGGACCTCGGCTCAGGCGTGCCGTGTGGTGGGGGGAGGTAGGTCGCAAGTCTAACCTAATCTAGTCTGGCACAACTATTAAAAAAAAACATCCATTTAAAAAATTAAAAGTAGGTGTTTGGCGCGTTTCGTGGTGTCAGTCAGATTTTTTTTGGATAATTCTTAAATTAGTGCAGACTAGATTTCGTGCAGTGAAAGTGGTGTTATTTTGATGCACAAATATCCGTGCAATTATGCAACAATTATGCAGAATCATTGAAAATAAGTCTCGTGATGTGTTTGTTGTTGTGTTTAAAACCACTGTAAAAAGTGGTTTTGTCTACCTCATCAGGCACCATCATGAACTCTGTTACTATTAAATTCGCACCAAGCACTCGCTAGATGCGTTAAAATGTGTGACACCCATATTTCAACGTAAAATTAATTTCATTCATAATTTCATCCACTCATTATTTCATAAAACTACAGATAAAATATACACTAAAGACATGGCTGTATGGGCTAGACCCTTTGCCTTCCCTAAATATAGGAAGGATTAAAAAAAATCTACTAAAATAAATCTATAGTAAAGACTACAACATTGAATGTATGTAGTTGATTTTTAATTCATTTTCAATAAAAAGGTGTGCCAAGATTGTTTACCAAATAAAACAAGTTAATTGGTACAGACTGTGACCTGTGCCCCCCTTTGCGACACCCTAACCAAGAGGTCCTCTACTCACACAGCGGTATACTTGAAGCGCTCCCTCCCGTTGAGCTGGGGCGTGGTTGCGTGCCTGTTCTCGTTCACCTTGCGAAGGTACGCCCCGTAAGAGCGATCCATGTGCTCCGGCAGACGGCAGTTGGCGTGGTACACTGAAACCGGCACATATTTATTTATTTATTTATTCATTATTTGGGAAACATACAATATAATAATACATAGCTAAAAAACAATCAGATAATACATTAATCAACAAAGTTTCCACCATTACATATTACTGAATAATAATTGATGGACACAAAGAGCTAGAACGTTAACTCGTGTCAATTTAATTATTTATTTCCCTACTCTTATTACTTATTAAGTCGTGAATACATTTTTTCCACTGAGATAGAGAGCAGTTATACAAGTCAATTGACGTGAACTCCCTATTATATTTATCACAAGACCTAAACAGGAATGTATTTCTAATATACTGAGTTTTAGTAATAGGCAAACAAAATAAACTTCTAAGACGTGAACTTGACCGCATCTAAGGCCTATATTTTCCAGCAGAAATGGACTATCAATAATATTTGTTGTAATTTTATATAGCAAAACTTGATCTCTCAAAATACGAAGATCCTTCAAGGGAAAAATAATGGGAAAAGATTCGTTAGATATATTATATTTGCTTTGTAATTCAGACATTTAAACACCGGCGTTTCGTCAATTATGTTAGACCCGCACAATATAGGTGGCGACGAGCCTATTGCCATTTATCGGGCACAAAAGTCGCAGATCATTGCTAGGTGGTAGGAGGAACGCTGCTGCCCATTCTTCATCACTGACCCACGGGAGAGATTTGGGCTGGTGGCATTGTATTCTACTCTGCCGTCACCACACGGAAACCAACGTGGGCGACTACAGTCAACAGGACATTAGTAATGTCACGGAATAACATTTAAGTATTGTCAAAATTAACGTTTTTCATACAAATTGTGACAGGTAATGTCCACTTAACTTTATAAGCAGTGCTCAAAATTTGAGTAGCGTTTCTGTATTCAGGGGGTCAGTCGCTTATCCTTAGACGAGTTTTTAACATCAACTTACCGATATGCATTCTCGGAAACTGCCTCGCATCGGAGAACATAGATTTGTACACAGGTTGTATCGTCTGAAAAGTAAAAGTTTTATGCACACTTTAAAGACTATAATATTTACCCCCGAAAACAGAAACGCTACTCAAATTTTGAGCACAGCTTTTAAAGTTAAGTGGACAAAATACCTGTCAGAAATTGTATGAAAAAACGACATTTTTTTACAAAACTTAAATGTTAAGCTGGGCTCAAACTTTCAGTAGCGTTCCTGTGTTCGGGGGATACCGGGTTATTTGTAAAACGCCAAAAACCTGTTGTTGTTGTAGTACTAGATAGCTACATCATAAACAAAATTTATGGTACAAATTATTTATGGTATCCAAGGCGGTTATGTTTAGCGTTTGTGAATTATGGGAAAGCCTTCGATTGATTATTCTGTAGCCACATTCTGTAGACCGATACGGCTCGAAGGACCATATAGCGACGCCCACAGATATATCTGTGGTGACGCCTATAGTATAAAACGAGTGGACTACATACTTAAGGGCTGGTGTAATATAATCGGCCCTGTAGTGACGGCAGTGCAGAATACAATTGTCACCACCCCCTCGGGTGTCATATAAGGCGACTAACTGCCGCACTCAGAGACGTCAAACAACTTTAACGAGTAGCTAATGTCAAAAAATTTCAATTAAATCTAGACCATAGACCCGGCAAGAATAGTGACTAGTTTTGAATTGTCATATTTTGACATTAAGGGCTCATTATCGTTATTTGACGTCTCTGAGTGCGGCAGTAAGGGTTAAAACAGAATGAGTAATGGGAAGCAGCGTTCCTCTTAGACCACCAAGCAATGTACTGTAATTTCCGTGCCAGATAAATGGGAAAATGTTCATATTAATGCTATAGGAAATATTTTTGTATTTATATATGTATGTGTTTATGCTATGCCTCATTTATGTATTCTATAATATAAGTCAACAGTAGTAGTAGTAGTGTATTTTAGTAGTTATAGTAGATAGTTGTAATGTTGTAGTTCATAATTAATTATGCTTTGCCTCCTTATGGTCTCTAACACGCCTTTTTGGTTGACTGGTAGAGAATGCCATATGGCATTAAGTCCGCCAATTGTACAGTTGTTTTATATTTGTGCAATAAAGTTTTTATAAATAAAAAATAAATAAAATGCTCGCCACCTTTAACCTAATTGACAAAATGTGGGTGTTCATTCACCTCTGTCTACCCCTTCGAAGAGCTCCCTACGCAGTGGCATAGCGCGCTCGGCCGTCGATTGCGTGAACTAAACAATGTTCGCTAAAGCCGGTCATTAGATGAGTGACCAAAAATTTATTATCTCGAGTTCCTCCGTGCTTCGGAAGGCACGTTAAGCCGTTGTTGGTACCGGATTCCGTCTGCAGTCATTATTAACCATACCAATTCGCACTGGGCCAGCTTTATGGCCCATGGCATTTTGCAGATTGCAATCTCCCTATTGCCGGGTGGTGACGGCAGAGTAGAATACAATTGTCACCACCCCAAATCTCTCCCGTGGGTGTCGTACAAGGCGGCTAAGGATAAATCATTATGAGGAATGGGCAGCAGCGTTCCTCTTATACCACCTAACAATAGCAATGTATTGCGACTTTTGTGCCCGAAAATGGCAATAGGCTCGCCACCTATTACATGGGACCTAACATAATTGGCGAAACGTGGGTGCCAGTTCACCTCTGCCTACCCCTTCGGGGATATAGGCGTGATTTATGTATGTGTGTGTATGTAATCTCCCTATTACTCTTACATCTATATGGAAGGCCCGTGCCCCAGCAGTGGGGACATTAAAGGGCTGGTTATGATTATGATGTGGCCAGCATGCGAGCCATATACAGTCTTCTTTTCCCTGCCCTGTTCCCAGTCTATCTGGGGTCGGCGCAGTATGTTTCCTCTCCCATTCATATCGGTCAGACGTCATCAAGCCATCCACTCCCTTTTGATTCATATCATCCATCACACCGTAAAGGTGCTAGTGATGAATGAATATATAGAAAAGAGACAGAACAGACCATGTCGAGAGATCTTTGAACGGAGAGAGTGATTTGAATGACAACATTCCAATCCATACTGCTCAAGGTTTTGGCTTAGGTTTTACAGCCGGCCGCCTGCCTGACACCAACCCTCCTTGGGTATGCTGTTGTTGGTGGTTTGCCCTCCACCATTCGGGTGTCCCAAGGTGCTCATTGGTCTACACCGGGCAATTTCCCTTAGTCGACTTTTGCAACACCCATGGGATGAGTCGGGGCTGGCCTATTCTACATTATTTGTTCGCTTCCAGGCCAGCATAGAAGACGTACAGTTCTACCCGGTCAAAATATCTGCTAGAATGTGAAGGCATTCCCGATTCCCAACGCAACACCTTTAAATCAATCACTAGTAATTAATAATAACCGACACCACAAGTAAAATAAATCGAAGTTAATAGTGATACCTACTTGTTTTACACACGTACAGGAGCGTCGACGTGACTATATCAACGCCAGCCTGGCTAGCATGACCACCTGAACACGATATGATTTATTGCGAGCCATTTATTGCGTTGAACAGAAAAAAATCATTGGATTTTAACACTTGAATAATCCTGAATTAAATAATTGAATAAGCCTCTAACTGCCGCACTCATAGACGTCATTTAATTTTTAATGAGTATTTAATGTAAAAAAAATTCATTCAAATCTAGACCATAGACCCGGCAAGAATAGCGACTAGTTTTGAATTGTCATTTTTGACGTTAAGTACATATTAACGTTATTTGACGTCTCTGAGTGCGGCAGATAGCAATTTATCGCTTTGAACTGTCGAAAATCCAATGGTTTTTGTAAGTTCAACGCGATAAATGGCTATATCATATCGTGTTTGGGCGGTCATGCTATCCGGGCTGGGTCTACAGTGGCCCTACCCAAGTGCCCAATCTATTCGAACGCAAAGAAAACAAATGAAAGTATGAAACTGACATATTACACAGAAAACAAAACGTCAGTTTCATACTTTTCTATTCATGCGTTCGAGTAAAAGAGCCTTGGCTAGGCCCCCAGATATTTTAACCGGGTGTAGTCCGAATAGGTGCTTACGGTTTGCGCGGAGGCCATTGCTGCCTTAAATGCCATCCGCGCGTAGTCTCTGGCTCCAGACACGATGAACGCTGAATCTAAAAAAAACATACATACATAAATGACGCCTATATCCCCGAAGGGGTAGGCAGAGGTGAACTAGCACCCACGTTCCGCCAATTATGTTAGGTCCCATGTAATAGGTGGCGAGCCTATTGCACTTTATCGGGCACAAAAGTCGCAATTCTATTGTTAGGTGGTATAAGAGGAACGCTGCTGCCCATTCCTCATCGCTGATTTATCCTTAGTCGCCTTGTACGACACCCACGGGAGAAATTTGGGGTGGTGACAATTGTATTCTACTCTGCCGTCACCACACGGCAACATCATACACACTACGTCACGCCTTTCTCCCACAGTTGTTGGCAGAGATCACTTCTTTCCACTTGCTACAATCCTCACATTATTTTTTCGCTTCGTCCAATCTTATTAATGTCTTGTCTTGTTAGCATACCCGTCGGTTTCGGATAACTTGACCGCAACATCATTCATACTACATATCCGTCATGGAGTTTACCGTTCAATTCGCGCCAAGTACACCCTACGTGAGAAGCTCGCTAGCGCGGTGGCATAGCAATGTTTGCTAAGGCCGCCGGTTACTGGATGGGTTTTTTTTTTTTTTCTTATTATATCTGCGATCAGTCCAGGAACTTTGAGTAGATGTGTTGATTGCATGTGTTACTGGATGGGTGACCAAAAACTTATTGTCTCGAATTCCTCCGTGTTTCGGAAGGCACATTAAGCCGCTGGTCCGGGGTGCGTCTTCTGTCGGTAATACCCACCAACCTGCACTTCCCACGCGGCTGTCGTACTACATGGCGACTGAAGGCTATGACTGGAATATGTATATGTCGTGGCCAAATCGTAGAATTGATCACTTCATGATGTGGCCGACCATTTCATGAAATGGTTGCATTCCATGAAGTGGCCAGCTAAAACGGACCATATCGTTGAAACGTCAACGTTTGATGATATGTCCATCCACATTTGGCCATATCATTAATGTTGCGCTCGTTTTTTGAGTGAATTAAAACGTAAAATTCTAATAATTTGGTGTTGTAACGACCTTGCAATTCACTTTTATCTTCCATAACAACATTACTAATAGTTTGTTTATAAGGTTATTTGTCCGCCGCCATGATGATAACAAAAACAAATCGAAATAAGCGCCTCTAACGGTGGTTAATGTTACTATTTTACGATATGATTAATAATGTTTGGCCATACCATGAAATACCATGCGTTTAGCTGTTCATATCGTTGTTTATTCATTGATCTGGCCAGACCATTATCATGATATTGTCAGTTAGAGTAGGCCATTTCATGAAATGGTCGGCCACATCGTGAAGTGATTTCTACGATTTGGCCACGATATATATGTATATAATGGAATGAACCAGCCTTATCCCCGAACGGGTAGACACGTTTCTCTTATACCTAACACTCGCTAGCAGCGTTTCTCTTATACCTAACACTTAGCAATTTACGGCGATTCACTATTGGCTCGCTACTCCTAGGTAGGACCCCGTGGGATTAGGACATGGGACTCAACATAATTCGCAAAACGTGGATGTTATCTGCCTCTTGTCTACCCGTTCGGGGATAATAGGTGAGATTCATGTATTAGGTTGGGGAAAAAGTCTTTTCGCATTATAGTATGTATAAACTTGTAATAAAATCTCTTTGGCTATACTATTTGTATCTGGCTGGTTTTGGTATCATTGAAAGTTTAAATTTTAAAGAACATAATTCCAAATTCAAATTAGGAAAATATGTGATTTTCATTTGTTTTTCGTACCGCCAAGATGAGTGAATCTAATGAAGAAATTCGATACATTTTAAAATTTTACTACAAAAAAGGTAAAAATGCAACGCAAGCCGCGAAAAAAAATTGCGATGTTTATGGACCTAGTGCAGTGTCTGTGAGAGTAGCACAAATTTGGTTTAAGCGTTTTCAATCCGGAAATTTTGATGTCAAAGATGCACGTCGCTCTGGTCGCCCTATTACAGATAAAATGGATGCCATTTTTGAAAAAGTGGAGCAAGATCGGCATGTCATTAGTTACGACGTAGCTGAAGAACTGGGAATTGACCACAAAACAGTTTTGGCGCATTTGAAAAAAACTGGGTACACAAAAAAGCTCGACATTTGGGTACCTCACGAGCTCACTGAAAGAAACATAATGAACCGTGTACTCATTTGTGATTCTTTATTACGACGTAATGAAACCGAACCATTTTTGAAGAAGCTGATAACTGGTGATGAAAAGTGGATCACGTACGACAAGAACGTGCGAAAAAGGTCGTGGTCAAAGGCCGGTCAGGCTTCACAGACTGTGGCGAAACCCGGGTTAACTCGCAACAAGGTGATGCTGTGTGTGTGGTGGGATTGGCGGCCGGAATTAATCAACAGAAGGGGTGTGGTTTTTCATCATGATAACGCTAGACCTCACACATCTTTAGCCACTCAGCAAAAATTAAGAGAGTTTGGCTGGGAGGTGTTAATGCATCCGCCGTATAGTCCTGACCTTGCACCTTCAGATTTCCACCTGTTTCGGTCTCTTCAGAATTCTTTAGGCAGTGTCAGGTTAACATCACGAGAGGACTGCCAAAACCACTTGTCGCGGTATTTTGACCAGAAGTCCCAAAATTTCTATAGCAATGGGATCATGTCCCTACCTACAAGATGGCAAAAAGTTATCGAACAAAATGGTACCTACATACTTTAGTTAAATGTAAATAAACTATATTAAAAAATGTTTTGAATT
Organism: Cataclysta lemnata; assembly: GCA_963931975.1. Taxonomy (NCBI): domain Eukaryota; kingdom Metazoa; phylum Arthropoda; class Insecta; order Lepidoptera; family Crambidae; genus Cataclysta; species Cataclysta lemnata. Next base: position 3,077,717 of record OZ008365.1, read on the forward strand.
TTCTTAAAAAATGCGAAGAAACTTTTTCCCCGACCTATTATTATAAATTCCCGTTAAGGCTGTGCCACACAAATTTGTTTTGTTTGGTCTGACGCGGTGCGGCACAGTTCAGAATAGGTACTGGTGGAATCTCGCCTTTAGGTAGGTACAAGATATCATGAATCATAGGTATACTCTTCATGTATGATTATAATAGTAGTAGCTTATATTTTATATCAAGAGAGACGCAACTCGCCAAATACTTTGAAGCACTACTGTGTGTTCTAAGCATATAATTATAAGACTCAGGTTCTGTTGCAGGAATTAGTTTTTTTTTAAGACTGTTTATCAAAAGCGATATAGTTAGGCCCAAAGATGATAGTTGTAGGCCTTAACACTTACCGTATAAGTAATCATGCACCCGCATCTTGGGCGGGGCATGTCGCCGGGGGCGCTCGTATAACGTATCTCCACTCATTTGGCCAATTTTATTTATTTTTCACAACTTTCCATGCGAAACTTTTGCTACAAAAGTGACAAGGCCTTTCAATAAAATGTCTTTGCATTGATCTAACGAGACGTTGCTTAGCAACATTCCTCTTCTGCGTAGCACGGAGACGTGGACAAGTCTCTCTCCAACACTTGACAGTGTTTTGTCTCGGGATGAAGTGGGAGTTAGAGCGAGAGGAAAAGATTTTGTTTCCTCCGAAGATGTGTCCACGTCCCGTGCTGCGGGGGCTGCTAATAGATAGTTAAAAGTTTGGCGCGCTTTCAATGGCTTCATTCAATCACATTTTTGTTTCAATATTTCCAAAATTGTTTGAGAGTGGACGTAATGGTGTGTTTATGTTAAATGGTTAATGTTATGGTGTATTTTTCGTTGACTATTAGTTTTCACCACATTTACGGTGTCATCACCTTGATTTGAATCAAAAGGGAGTGGATGGCTTGATGACGTCTGACCGATATGGATGGAAGAGAAAACATACTGCGCTAACCCCAGATAGACTGGGAACAGGGCAGGGAGGAGACGATTAGTTTTCTCTACCCCATCAGTAAGCATAAAGTCTATATAAATACCATTTACCATTCAATATGAGTCAAACACCCCCTTAAGGCCTAAACATGTGAACCACTGACCTCTATTAAGAGGTCAGTAATGTGAACCCTTTTAATGTATATTTAGTTCAAGAAAAATAAAACTAAAGACATGGTTGTATGGGCTAGATGTATTTGCCTATCCTAGGCAAAATTAAAATTACAAACAACAAAAAATACTGTTTTCCCGCGCCATTTAGTTTTTATATACGACTCAAAGGTCCAGACTAGCAACCATGCAAAACTGAGGATGATAAGAACAGATGTACATACATACATACATAAATCACGCCTATATCCCCGAAAGGGTAGGCAGAGGTGAATTAGCACCCACGTTTCGCCAATTATGTTAGGTCCCATGTAATAGGTGGCGAGCCTATTGACATTTATCGGTCACAAAAGTCGCAGTACCTTGCAAGGTGATATAAGAGGAACGCTGCTGCCCATTCCTCACGACTGATTTATCCTTAGTCGCCTTGTACGACACCCACGGGAAAGTTTTGGGGTGGTGACAATTGTATTCTACTCTGCCGTCACCACACGGCACAACAGATATATAAGAACAGATGTTACAAAATAAAACACCAAAAGCTAAGTGCTAAAATTTATTGAACAATATTTACAATCTTATAAGTAAATAAACTTAATAATCTAATTACATTTAGTTTTATATTCGAACACATAATAATATTTGAACTTGCATTGGTGGATACAATAAGAAATTAGTACGATGGGACAAACGGTGCACACAGTCAGTTCAATGGTTTATAGTGTCTGTACCATCTTATTTGTCTTATTTGGTAAAGAGTGCGTAGTATTGTATTCTCTTTGAAGAGTGGTTGGTGGGCTTTCAATGGCGTCAGTCAAATTTTTATTTTAATCATTCACAAATTGTTTCAGAGTTAGCTTTGTGTAGTAAACGTGGTGTTATTTTGATGCATAAGGATCCGTGTTGATGTTCAATTATTAAGAATCATTGAAATAAAAGTGTTGTGCCGTGTTTGACGTTGAGAATTTTATAGTGGTTTTCACCACCTCACCGGTGACCGTCATGAACTCTGTTACCATTTGACTCGCGCCAAGCACTCCTTAGATGCGTTTAAATGTGTTTCATCCATATTTTAACGTAAAATTCATTTCATTCATACATTTCACCCACTCATTATTTCATAAGACTAAAAATAAAATATACACTAAAGACTTGGCTGCATGGGCCTAGACCCTTTGCCTTCCCTAAAATATAAGGAGAGTTATGCCCGTTTTCACCATCAATCCCTAAACAATTCCCTAAGTAGGTATCCCCTAAGCAAAGTGATCCCTTAAACCACCCCTTTACTTAAATTCGTTTTCACCAAACTAGGGAACACTTTTTAGGGGTTGCTTAACTAAGTGACAGACTAGTGATGGCAAACACCGTACTTTCTATTAAAATAAACTTTTAGGTGAAATAATTTTGTTAATTTACTAAAATACAGTAAATAAAAATATTGGAACCTATTTATAAAGTAAATAAAATCTTTAAATGATTGATTCCGCCTATTTTATACATTTTAGAGCATATTTATAAGACTGTATGGCATGTTCCTTGGTCTCATAGTAAATCCTCTATTACCTTTGTATCATAGCAACGCTTGTTTATATCGATTATTGTCAGTTCTTGTCAAATTACGTTAGAACTGTCACTTAATTTTTAGGGGGCCGAAAATCGGGCCCCCAAACTTTAAGGGCCTCCATAAGCGTTAAGAGTTACCTGTGGGTTGGTGAAACGAAAAATTTTATTAAGAGCCACCTAAAACTAGTTAGGGGTCCCTTAAAATGTAGGTATTGATGGTGAAAACGGGCATTAAACAAAAAAAAAGGAGAGTGTTTGGCGCGTTTCGTGGTGTCAGTCAGATTTTTTTTCGATAATTAAATTGGTTCAGAGTGGATTTTGTGCAGTGAAAGTGGTGTTATTTTGATGCACAAGCATCCGTGTTGATGTGCAATTATGCAGAATCATTGAAAACAAGTCTTAATATGTGTTTGATGTTGTGGTGAAGATCACTATAAAAAGTGGTTTTAACCATTTCATCAGTTACCATCATGAACTCTGTTACCATTCAATTCGCGCCAAGCACTCCCTAGATGCGTTAAAATGTGTGACACCCATATTTTAACGTAAAATTAATTTCATTCATACATTTCACCCACTCATTATTTCATAAGAATACAGATAAAATATACACTTAAGACTTGGCTGTATGGGCTAGACCCTTTGCCTTCCCTAAAATATAGGGAGAATTTAAAACTATTAAAAAAAAAAACAATCTTGGCACAACTTTTTTAAATAACCACCCATTTTAAAATAAAATAATAACAAAGTCGATAGTTTACAATAAATCGTTATTAAAGACTGAAATCTATTGAATCTATACAGGGTGTCCCACGGCCATGCCACACGGAGGGAAAGTATATTAAATATTGAACGTAGGATATTTTACTAATAGAAGACATAGTTTTATTTTTAATAATAAGTAGAACTGCATTCACCGATTTTTTGAAAATCGCCTACCTCAACCGGGAATCGAACCCGCCAAATGTGATAGAAAAATTACTTGTATTTTATAATAGCGTTTGAAAGGGCTACTCATAAGCATTATTTTTTCCTAAATAACCTAGCATATTAAATGAAACTAAGATCATAAAATTTTTCATTTTAATATATCCTACGTTCAATATTTAATATACTTTTCCTCCGTGTGGCATGGCCGTGGGACGCCCTGTATAGTTATCAGTTGATTTTTAAGCCGTGTGGTGACGGCAGAGTAGAATACAATTGTCACCACCCCAAATCTCTCCCGTGGGTGTCGTACAAGGCGACTAAGGATAAATCAGTGATGAGGAATGGGCAGCAGCGTTCCTCTTATACCACCTAGCAAAGTACTGCTTTTTCGTGCCTGATATATGGCAATAGGGACATGGGAATATAATTGGCGTAACGCGGGTGCTAGTTCACCTCTGCCTACCCCTTCGAGGATATAGGCATGATTTATGTATGTATGTATGTATGTGCCAAGATCGTTTACCAAATATGAAAAGTTAGATGGTACAGACTATAAACGGTACATGGCAGTGTCGTTTAAACCATTGATGATGCTTGTCAATGGTGCCACGAAACTGGGACAGCAGAAGAGGTTTATATCGATTTTCGACGTTACACGGACGAAATAAGGTTGCAAGTAGAAAAGCGTTGAAAATGGTAAAAGATACATTTTGCATTTTTTTAAACTTTCATGTAAATACATGTAATTTTCGAAGAAAATACTTCCCCCACCTCAACAGCAGTATCATACGATCAATGGCACTTCAGACTACTTAAAACTGTCAAAGGAGATGTTCCAAAATATATGGACTCTGGCCCATATATTTGTACAGTTATTCAAAATGCACGCAATAATTTATGAAAAAGTTCTTAAGTGTTGTATTCTGTTTTTGGCTTATTGTATTTATGTTTAGCCGTTGATTGCCTACCGTCATGGCGGAAGGGAGATGTCACTTTATAACATTTCCGTACGTATTGTATTTGACATTAGGTGGGTACCTACGTACAAATATATGTGATTTTAATGGTTTCAAAATGATTTTAAGCCAAAAAACTATACATTATTTATATTTATTTGCAATTTTCCCAGAATCATTTATTTTTCTCAAATTTTTGAGATAGTGTACAAATACATGGGCCATTTTGGAACATAGGTATCCTTTCTTCAATCGATTGTCAATGTTAACTGGATTGTAGGAAAGCCGAAAGTCGATTGAGAATATTTGACACTTTGTGGTAGCGTAACTTGCTGTTGATTGTACAATGCGACTAAAACGGGGAATACACAACACGGGCATGCCCGCGGGCATGACTGAATACATGCCCGCCGGACCTCGCTGCTATTAGGTCTGTGCGATGTTAGCCTGTGTAGGACCGTCACAGTCAGTCTGGCCTATACAAACGAGGTCCACGCGGGCATGCCCGTCAAGTGAATTCCCCGTTTAAGGCGCTGCGAAAATGCAGACAGTTCTGTAACACAAGCAGCTAGCAACAGCAATCACCATGAAATCAGTCGATCCCTGCGCAGACATTGACACTTTTTACTGTCATACTTTTTGTATGACAGTTTATACAACATGTAATGGTGTAATCACTTTTAAACTTTCGCGTGGCATGATCAATATAGATTAGAACAGGAATTAACCCGATTATGTAGATGTTTACCTTGTTTAATGCCAAAAAAGGTAAATACCTACATTTAATCTATTTGTAATGGGGTTCCTAGACGACCAATCAGCTTGGCGTCAAGCGTGTAGATTATAGCTTGCTTCAATGTATATGCACTTTAGTAGCCCAATCATGCCGCCTTCAGCATATCGTCGATCTCGGCGAGCTTCTCCGTCGCCACTTTCAACTTCTCCGCCTGTCTCCTCCCGTTCTCTGTTATCTTCGCGACGCTCTCCTTCAGCGAGTCCACTCGGAGGGAGACCCTCTCCTTCTCCTCCAACAGCAGTTCGTAGGCTTTCGCGCCTGAAACCAAAATCATTGTATGTAACGACTAAGCGTTGTGTGACACGGTGGGTACTATCGGCCAAGAGGTCCCAGGTTAGAATCCTGGTAGGGGTAAAATTTTGCCATCCGCTATATTAGGTCAAACGCCGAATGACTCCTGATCACTATTTTTTGACATTTTATTGGCAACTCAAAATCACTTAAAAATAGAAGAAACTGACACGTTTTACACTATAGTGACGTCATACAAACGCCATTATTGTTTCACGGAAAATTTAATTTGCATTATTCTAAACATGATTTTCCAAGCAAAATCTTAACTTTTTACAAAAATATAATTTATACAAAGATTTTGGTGGTTAGAAAAAGAATTTCGAAAAATTATGATCTTGAGGCGGGAATCGAACCCGCGTCCGCTGCTATCCGGGCAGGTGCCTGACCGCTCGGCCACCCAAGACACTAATTAACTTGCCGAAATTCTTCTAACCTTTACACTTCACGTTGTAAGCCAACGGGTACCCTCGCAATGTAGAAATACATTTCAAACATTCCAAAGCAGATATTTTTACAAATACCATGCGTTCGGTTAAGCTTGGGTTTGCTTTATAAACTGTTAGATTTTAATTTTAACATTATATAAATGTTAGAAAAATTAGTACAAAGATTTTGGTGGTTAGAAAAAGAATTTCGAAAAATTATGATCTTGAGGCGGGAATCGAACCCGCGTCCGCTGCTATCCGGGCAGGTGCCTGACCGCTCGGCCACCCAAGACACTAATTAACTTGCCGAAATTCTTCTAACCTTTACACTTCACGTTGTAAGCCAACGGGTACCCTCGCAATGTAGAAATACATTTCAAACATTCCAAAGCAGATATTTTTACAAATACCATGCGTTCGGTTAAGCTTGGGTTTGCTTATAAACTTTATTTTTCGAAATTCTTTTTCTAACCACCAAAATCTTTGTACTAATTTTTCTAACATTTATATAATGTTAAAGTTAAAATCTAACAATATAATTTATTTTAGGTAAAGTAGATACGCAATAGTTTTTTCAAGCTTAGTCATCATGCCTATTTATGATATGTTTCTTTTATCTACGAAATGCATTTAAAAAGGCGAAAATTGTATTTTTAAATACAGTCATCCATAAATGAAAATTAAAAAACGATTAGCTATTACAGATTTTCATTTATGGATTTTATATTAAAAGGCACAACAAGACTGTTTACATTTTATCTCTCGCTATAGTGGCTGGGGTATAGTATTACGTAGGCTACTATACCCCAGCCACTCTTTGGATAAAATAAGGTATTAAAAATAAAAAATAAACATATTGCACAACATCTCACCCAACAGAGGTATGTAGTCACCCGCCCTCTCGCTCCTTAAGTCCAGGGTGAACCAATCGTCCATGTCAGATTCCGAAGACGGGAAATCCTAGAACAAAAATCTTTCTGAGCTGGCTCGCATACTGTTTTATGCTAGACTATCCATAAACTCACATGACAGTAAGTGACGATAAGGGACGAAGATGGAATCGAGCTTCACCTGGAACCCTCAACCACCAGGGCCTGGCTATCTCGTCACAAAATATCGGAACACAACAATGCTGTTCACATTACTATTATGGCGAAATATTTTGATAAGATGGTGGTAGCTAGCCAGGCGGTCTTGATAAAAGTCGTACCACCAACCAAGCCGTGTGGTGACGGCAGAGTAGAATACAATTGTCACCACCCCAAATCTCTCCCGTGGGTGTCGTACAAGGCGACTAAGGATAAATCAGTGATGAGGAACGGGCAGCAGCGTTCCTCTTATACGTACCACCTAGCAAAGTACTGCGACTTTTGTGCCCGATAAATGGCAATAGGCTCGCCACCTATTACATGGGACTTAACATAATTGGCGAAACGTGGGTGCTAGTTCACCTCTGCCTACCCCTTCTGGGATATAGGCGTGATTTATGTATGTATGTACCAACCAAACCGATTAAAAATTTTTACTCCCCTGGGAATCGAACCCGAATCACTAGATCACGGAGCCGGTTGGCTATACTACTCATTCTTCCCTTCGTGTACCACTAGTCTTTGTGACACCCATCTCCAGCCCTTTAAAGTCCCCACTGCTGGGGCACGGGCCTTCCCTATGAATGGAAGAATATAGGGAGATTGGGCCATAACCCACCACGCTGGCCCAGTGCGGGTTGGTGGGTACTAACGACTGCAGATGCAGCCGGGACCAACGGCTTAACGTGCCTTCCGAAGCACGGAGGAGCTCGAGATAAGCAAATTTTTGGTCACCCGTCCAATGGCCGGCCTTAGCGAACATTGCTTAGTTTAAGCAATCGCAGGCCAAGCGCGCTCCTTCGTGTAACTCGTACAACCAGTTTAATTAATAAGGTCGCAAGCGACTTAAACCACAATTTAAACCAACAGGACTCACGTTGAAGAAGTCGTCGTCCGTCAACGATTCCACGTCCGACATCATGTCCTCGTCCATCCGCTCCGGGTTCATGATGCGCTGCTGCTGCACCGGCCCAAGGTCCATCTCCGAGTCGGACTCCGCGGCGAACTTCTGCATGGAATAAATACAAAAAATAAAAAATATTGACATGTGTTTCACTGACCTCTATTTAATTATAAACTCTGTTCTCGACTGGGCTGAAGTGTTTAGGAACGGCACTGTGGAAGGTAAAATTGCTATATTCAACTCCATCATGTTGAACCAATTTCACAAGCACGCTCCAATGAAAAGAGTACGTACAGTAAAGCGCCAGAAGTCCATTCCCTCCTTAATAGTGCCGGGTATTCATTAAGCAACATTTGTTAATATACATGTTTAACGTAAACACTGTTTCTGAAGAATTGGCAGTCCGCACTTGTCAGTTGTAGCTGGGATGTCCCCCGAGGAGGGACCACCGAGGGAAGCTTAGAAACTTATTCAATTATCCAATTCAGACTGATTCAAGTGTTAAAATCCAATGATATTTTACAGTAACACTAGTTGGTCACGTAGAAAGAATGGATGAAAGGAGACTGACAAAAAGGATATACATGGGGAAAGTGAATGGAGAAATGGGAACGGGAAGGCCTAGGCGGATCTTTCATAATCAAATTGAAAGTCTATTAAACAAGGGCCAGGTCAAGAGTACCCGAAACCGACGGGCATGCATGAAGAGATTGATGAGATTGGATGAAGCGAAAGAAGTATGTAAGGATCGTAGCAAGTGGAAAGAAGTGATCTCTGCCTACCCCTGTGGGAGAAAGGCGTGACATATGTATGTATGTATATTTTACTGTTCAACGCGATAAATACATACATACATACATACATATATCACGCCTATATCCCCGAAGGGGTAGGCAGAGGTGAACTAGCACCCACGTATCGCCAGTTATGATTGGTCCCATGTAATAGGTGGCGAGCCTATTGCCATTTATTGGGTACAAAAGTCGCAGTAGGTACATTGCTAGGTGGTATAAGAGGAACGCTGCTGCCCATTCCTCATGACTGATTTATCCTTAGTCGCTTTGTACGACACCCACGGGAGAGATTTGGGGTGGTGACAATTGTATTCTACTCTGCCGTCACCACACGGCAACGCGATAAATGGCTATATCATATCGTGTTTCGGTGGTCATACTACTCGGGCAGGACTAGTCCCACCTCTTCCGGTTCAAATGATATCGGTTCAAATCATATCGCATCCAGGTCAGAGCTCACCTCATCCAGGTCGAAGCCTTCCTCGTCCAAGAACTCCGCTTCGTCGATGATTTCTTCGGGCTCGTCCCAAGTCTCCACCTCCACCACTTTGGTCGGCTTTTTGACCTAGGACAAAGTCAAAGTGTTTATTTCAATTCATAGGTGTATTCAAAGGGTATCACATCATGTTAAACAACACTGTATAATATGAGAAACAACTCAACATTCATTTTTGTATTCATTGTCTTCTTCTTCCACTCTATCATTATCACTCTATCATACTATATCTATCACTCTATCACTATTAGACGTGAGCTCAGCGTGAACTCCCCCCTTTCTCATATCATCTTTCACACAATCCATCCATCGTTGTACATACATTTTACATACATAAATCACGCCTATATCCCCGATGGGGTAGGCAGAGGTGAATTAACACCCACGTTTCGCCAATTATGTTAGGTCCCATGTAATAGGTGGCGAGCCTATTGCCATTTATCGGGCACAAAAGTCGCAGTACACTGCTAGGTAGGAGGAACGCTGCTGCCCGTTCCTCATCACTGATTTATCCTTAGTCGCCTTGTACGACACCCACGGGAGAGATTTGGGGTGGTGACAATTGTATTCAACTCTTAGGTCAGCAGGCCTATTCCCTAACTTTTTTTGACAGTTGAAAGTGATGATCACCGAACTATTTACTAATACATTGCTGTTATCACAGGACAAGTGTCACAATGGCAATATAGTAAAGTAATAATGGATAAGTAAATAGTTCGGTGATCATCACTTTCAACTGTCGAAAAAGTTAGGGAATAGGCCTACTGGTCCCATGTAATAGGTACATTTATAACTGAATTTATATAATTTATATGAATTTATATTAATTATATTAATTTTTGCACCACAGATTATATAAAAATCAACACATACCTCCTCCGCTTTGGTGGGTTGTTTGGTCATCACCTTGACTGGAGTCTTCACTGGAGCGGTCTTGTGGAGTTTGCTCTCCGATGAAACCTGAAAAATGATAATAATAACATAAAAATATTAAAACCATGTTCACCACTTTTGTTGCATTTACCATAACCATACAACCATAAATACACGTTGTTTTACCACTATCACCTAAGGGTATAAAAAATAGGCCACCCCCTATTCTCAGACCTACTAAATAAACAGAAGAAAATTAAAAACTATCGGTCAAGCCGTTTCGGAAGAGGTTTTGAACAAACACCTTTGGGGAATTAGACAGGATTTATGTATGTATGTAGATCAGAGGGCTTTTTTATTCGAACGCATAGAATACAAACTGGCGTTTCGTTTTCTCTGTAATACGTTAGTTTCATACTTTTGTTTTCTATGCGTTCGAATAGATTGGGAGTTTGCTAGGGCCACTGAGGTGAAATAAAAGCGTGCTTGAAGAGATTGCCTTTTCTTGCTTTGAGTATTTTTTGACGATCCCGTTTTATATTACAACTTGTTTGGTGATTTGGATTAAAACAATTATACCAGGTCACTTTTTGATCACTGCAAAAATTGTTTGGAATTCTTTCAGACCATCAAACTGAACAAATTTCACTATGGGAGCAACTCCAAATTCACGAAAAAAAATATCAGCTGTTTCATACAAAATGATAATGCCTACTTGACCCAAATGTATGAAACAGCTGTTATTTTTTTCCTGAATTTGGAGTTGCTCCCACAGTGAAATTTGTTCAGTTTGTTGGTCTGAACGAATTCCAAAAATTTTTGCAGTGATCAAATGTGACCTGGTTTATATTAGTCCATACATACATACATACATAAATCACGCCTATATCCCCGAAGGAGTAGGCAGAGGCGAACTAGCACCCACGTTTCGCCAATTATGTTAGGTTCCCATGTAATAGGTGGCGAGCCTATTGCCATTTATCGGGCACAAAAGTCGCAGTACATTGCTGGGTGGTATAAGAGGAACGCGGCTGCCCATTCCTCATCACTGATTTATCCTTAGTCGCCTTGTGCGACACCCACGGTAGAGATTTGGGGTGGTGACAATTGTATTCTACTCTGCCGTCACCACACGGCTATATAGATATACATTAGATTTATTATATATACCTTATCGACGGTCTTGTTGACCACCTTGTCACTGTGGACGTGTCGCACGACTTGTTTGACGACAGTGTCCCCGGAGGAGACGGGCGCCTTCAGGATCCTGGGCCGGGTCTTCTGCCTCGCCACCGTGGTGGGACGACTCTCTACGGCTGGGGGGTGTGAAAATAGTGCATCATTATTAATTGCATACATACATACATAGTCAAAAGTCAAAGTCAAAATTCATATCTGGTACGATTACAATACACTTATAAATCGTCAAGAAACACAGAAAACCCGTGTGTCCAAGAAAAAAAATAGAGGAGTGCGCAGCATCAGACTTTCCCCGCTTAAAGGGCTAGGAGGAACACCGGAGTAGTTTAGTGGGTATTGCTGATGCTTCGTGCGCTGAGCGAGTCTACTCCACTCCGACAAAAAAAAAAAAAAAAGGGGAGTGCGCAGCATGTCTCAGTCTGTAATGATAGGTCTCCCATACCCGCCCACGCCCCGATCCGCACCGAAGCGCCGACCCTGCCGCGTTCAATACCAAGATGATACTAAACGCATCAGAGCCCAGCGCTCCGCTAGCAGAACGGCACGCAAGTGGGCTGTAGAGAAACCCACCGTTGTCAACGAGTTATGACACTGCAGGTACATTACAAATTATGTACCAGATAAAATCCCACAACTCGCCAATCGCATAAACCGCCAATCACATGCCGCGCACTACCAATCAACCCCCCAACCCCCAATCTATTTTCAATATCTAGCGAAAAATCTACGCCATCCGTTCGTAAGCTACCGTTCGTATACCTACATATTACAATTGCATACAGACAATTGTGATAAGGTGATAATTGATGAGGGTTCCAGGTGAAGCTCGATTCCACCCTGTTCCCAGTCTGTCTGGGGTCGGCGCAGTATGTTTCCTCTTCCATTCATATCGGTCAGACGTCATCAAGCCCCATCCACTCGCTTTTGATTCATATCATCCATCACACCGTAAAGGTGTTAGTGATGAATGAATGTATAGAAAAGAGACGGAACGGATGGTCCGTTCCGTCTCGTTTCTATACATTCATTCAGCATCCAGTCCCTTTTGATTCATATCATCCATCACACCGTAAAGGTGCTAGTGATGAATGAACGTATAGAAACGAGACCGAACGGACCATGTCGAGAGACCGATGAACGGAGAGAGCGATTGGAATGACAACATACTGCTCAAAGTTGTGGCTTAGGTTTTACAGCCGGCCGCCTGCCTGACACCGACCCTCTTGGAGTCCTTCCCTATCTAGCGTAAAAAAAAAAAAAAACTTACCTCTCCTGAGTCCGACGATCGTATTGACTTTGACGGGACGAGACCTGACGAGGGTTCTGCCGCCTCTTGACGCTTGGCCACCGTGACGCTTCTCCGGAGTGGACTTCCTCTGGGTACCCTCTTCGATGGATGACTGAAAAGATAAACTTAGATTAGAACGCGTTTAACTAAAGTTATGCATTATTCTAGTTTAAGTAAATCGAACACAGAAATCTTGCTCTGTCGTTAACAATAAGAAAGTCTAGTTCCTTTACCCCCGAATACAGAAACGCTATTCAAAGTTTGAGTCCCGCTTAACATTTAAGTATTGTCAAAATTGAGGATTTTCCATACAAATTCTGACAGGTAGTGTCCACTTAGCTTTTTAAGCAGTCCCCTAAATTTGAGTAGCGTTTCTGTATTCGGGGGTTAATCTTTTAAAGTTCTTGTAAAAGCTACAAGATTTTTTTTCTCCGTGCGGCCAGTCTCCGAAGTGGAAATTGGACGTCAGAAAAAGTTCGAAAAATTATGGGCTTGATGCGGGAATCGAACCCGCGTCCGCTGCGATCCGGGCAGGTGCCTCAACCGCTCGGCCAACCAAGACACTAATTAACTTGTCGAGATTCTTCTAAATTTTACACTTCACGTTGTAAGCCAACAGCCAGCCTCGCAACGTAGAAATAAATTTCTAACACTCCAAAGCAAATAATATGTTAAAAATTAAACATCGAGACAATAATTTTTTTAACTTTTTCTAACCTCCAAAAATCTTTTAACGATAATACGGTAGTCATATTCATTATTGCCGTGTGGTGACGGCAGAGTAGAATACAATTGTCACCACCCCAAATCTCTCCCGTGGCTGTCGTACAAGGCGACTAAGGATAAATCAGCGATGAGGAATGGGCAGCAGCGTTCCTCTTATACCACCTAGCAATGTACTGAGTTTTGTGCCCGATAAATGGCAATAGGCTCGCCAGCTATTACACGGGACTTGAAATAGTTGGCGAAACGCGTGTGCGAGTTCACCTCTGCCTACCCCTTCGGGGATATAGGCGTGATTTATTTATGTATGTATGTATGTATGTATAATGATGATGATGTGATGGTGATGTAACAGTAAAGGGGCCCCATACCTCCTCAGAGTCGCTGGAATCCTCGGGTGCCTTGGAGGCTGGATACTTCTTCATGAGCACGCTTTTGGCCACTTTCAGTTTCTGCGCTGACTTCCCCTGTCAAGGAGGCGGACAATGCATTACATATACCTATTATTATGTACATACTTCTTTTTACCCCTGCCCTGTTCCCAGTCTGTCTGGGGTCGGCGCAGTATGGTTCCTCTTCCATTCATATGTCAGACGTCATCAAGCCATCCACTCCCTTTTGATTCTTATCATCCATCACACCGTAAAGCTGCTAATGAAGAATGAATGTATAAAAAAGAGGCGGAACGGACCATGCCGAGAGATCGATGAATGGAGAGAGCGATTGGCATGACAATATTTCAATCCGTACTGCTCAAGGTTTTGGCTTAGGTTTTACAGCCGGCCGCCTGCCTGGCACCAACCCTCTTTGGGTATGCTGTTGTTGGTGATTTACCCTCCATTATTCCTATTTGGGTTTCCCCTTAGTCGAGTTTTACAACACCACTGGGATCAGTTGGGGCTGGCACATTCTATGTTATTTTTTCTCACCCAGACCAGCATGGAGGACCTGGATGTAGAAGCTAGATGATATGTGTGAATGTAAGAAATATTAAGTCACATTTATAATCACCTCAAAAAAAAACCATAAAAAAATGTCCATCATCTAGTTAGGATCCATAACACAAGTGCTTAGGCTACTAAATACAGAATCGCTACTCAAAGTTTAGAGTCCCGCTTATCATATAAGTACTGTCAAAATTTACGTTTTTCCACACAAATTCTGACAGGTATTGTCCACTTAACTTTATAAGCAGTGCTCAAATTTGAGTAGCGATTCTGTATTCGGGGGTTAACCACTTAACTCCTTAAGCAATGGTCACAATTTTAGTAGCGTTCCTGTATTCGGGGTTTACTTTGGGTTGGATGATGGATGTGAGTGTGAAACTATTTATTGATTTACCTCGAACACAAAATCATCGTCATCATCATCGCTCGACTCATCGCGAGTTTTTCTTTGGGAACTCTCTTTAGTACGAGTTATCGTCTTTTTCTTCTTAGGCTCATCATCATCTTCTAGCATTCTCTGTGAACACAATGACAATAATAATTAATCTTTCCCACATAATTATTATAATAAAACATAATACTTGGTCGTGTGGTGACTGTAAAGTGTCACCACCCCGAATCTCTCCCGTGCGTGTCGTACAAGGCGACTAAGGATAAATCAGCGATGAGGAACGGGCTGCAGCATTCCTCTTATACCACCTAGCAATAGTAATGTACTACGACTTTTGTGCCCGATAAATGGCAATAGGCTCGCCACCTATAACATGAAACCTAGCCTAATTGGCGAAGCGTGGGTGCTAGTTCACCTCTGCCTAGCCCTTCGGGGATATAGGCGTGATTTATGTATGTATTTAAGTACGAACCAGCAAATCGTCTGTATCATTTCCATCTGACTCCTCTGCTTTGCTTTCGCTGACAATTTCGGGGGCCTTCCTTACCAGGTATTTGTTCAACTCGCTGGGTAGATCATTCTGAAAGAACAAAGAGTCAGTTATTTTTATAAACTATTTGATTTTTATTTTAACTTTAACTAACTTTTAAATAAAAATCGAATACCGTATTATCGTGACAAGGCACTGATACTGAAGTATTATTTCCACTTCGGAGACTGGCCGCACGGAGAAAAAAAATCTTGTAGCTTTTACAAGAACTTTAAAAGATTAAAGGAACTAAACTTTCTTATTGTTAACGACACAGCAAGATTTCTGTGTTCGATTTACTTAAACTAGAATAATGCATAACTTTAGTTTCAGCGGACGCGGGTTCGATTCCCGCCTCAAGATCATAATTTTTCGAAATTCTTTTTCTAACCACTAAAATCTTTGTAGTTATTTTTATTTTCAGTTGTTTGTTGATGCCGTAGCCTAAAGGCCTGTTTCACAATCGACAAGTAAGTTCTAAGTAGCTTACTTCGCAGATCATTTGACAGTTGTAATATGAAATGTATGTCAATTAAACTGCAAAGTAAGCTACTTCAAACTTACTTGTTGATTGTGAAACAGGCCCTAAATGTATTTATTTAAATCTATTTACGAGTTAATAGTATTTACAATGTTAATTTTGTGTGTCAATGATTTTAATAATTGATTTAAAAATTCTTGTTATATTTAGATATTTTAGGGTTCTTCTTCTTAAATTTCCAGTGACTATACAAACATTCGTAATAATCGGTAATCAAACATTAATCACTAGCACCTTTTCGGTGTAACCAAATTCATATTATTACACCGAAAAGGGGATTTGAAGGCTAGATAAAGTCTGACTAAAATTGGCAGGAGCTCGCTAGCACAGTGACATAGTACGATTGTGTAAAGTGTAGACTAAGTAATGTTGGTAAAACGGGACATTGGATGTGACCAGAAATTTATTATCTCGAGTTCCTCCGTGCTTCAGGCACGTTAAGCCGGTGGTACCTCATATACCACATAGCTGTCTATGCGAACTTCGCGCACGATAGATAATATAGACGTGATTATGTATGTATGTAATAAAAGGAACACATAAGAAGAACGCAAAAGACTGACCTGTTGTTCACTATCGAAGCTGTTCAGAGTCTCCTCGATATTTGAATCGTCAATTCTAGTATTAGAGTCCAGTATAGATGCGTTGGTGTTGTCTTGGCTGACGCTTGCCTGGCTGTAGTTTTCCAGAGCGGAGCTGCTACGGTCTTGCTCGGTCTGCAATACACAATACAATACAAATATGTACATGTTAAGCCCTTGGTCTCTGTTGCATCTGCAGTTATTAATACCCACACTGGGCCAGTGTAGTGGGTTATGGCCCAATCTTACTATATTCTTCAATCCAGGAAGACCAGTGTCCCAGCCATGACACAGACCTTTCTGTCACATTTCTATACATTCCATCGTCACTAACACATTCATAATGTGATGGATTATATGTAATGGAAGTGGATGGCTAGAAGAGAAATATGGCTAAATATTTATTCGTCAATCTTAAACTAGCCTTTGCGCTTTATATGCTATAATAGGAATCATCCAATAACAACATACACACTGTATTTAGGTAGTAAATAATGCAGAATTATTATGACAAAAATAGATACTGTAAAACTGGGTTAATGGAATGTGTGCATAGAAACAAAACAAAATTTACAATTCAAATTATCCAAAAGGCATTTGCTGATAACGCATTGATTTTTTGTACTAGAATTCTATCATCAGTTTTACGGTAGTGGTTTTCCTTACAGCTGCGTTGCAATCTTCGTCAGTGAGCAGTTCCTCACTCAGCCACTCCTCTTGGCCCTCATCCAACTCTTCTTCTTGTGTGAATGTTTGAGACATCTGTAAAAAAATATTTTGTAAGTAATAAAACAGACTGATTGAAGGTGTTCCAAGACGGTCAATTAGCTTAGCGCCAAGCACGTTGATTTTCTGTGTGTTTCTGTTCTGTTCCTAGGTAAAACAAAACAAACAGACATAAAAAAAGCTCTTAAATGCTTGGCGCTTAAACCCTTGTAGACAATCAAAATGCTTGAAGCAAGCTAAAATCGACGGGCTTTACACCAACCTGATTGACCGTCTCGGAACCCCATTGCAAATTCTACTCGTACAGGGGTGAAATGGGGGCTTGAAAGTTTGTATGGAAGACTGTCAGTTTTGAAGCTAAACTATTAATTATATTATAGTGGCATCTCTTAGTAGCATGAGAGAGACGCGACGAAAATTCCCAGCAATACTATGCATTGTTGTGGATTACTTCTAGCCTGTTCCCGAGGTCCAAATGGACGTATAACTCGTACCATCAAAAGTGACATAAAACTATATACAAACTATATAAAAGTGCCAAGAAGTATTTTAATGGGCGGAATAGGCGGTTTATTTTTATTGAATACATAATTCACCCTGACGTCAAGTCCATCCTATGCATTAAAAGAACACAACACAAGTTGATCGTTAATTCTTACCTCGTACTTTGTAACTTTCGATGGCGGTTCTTCGATATCGGACATTATACAAAGCACAAACTAAACCAAACACGAACGACACGGTTTACAATACAACTCATGGGTTCAAATTTTAAATAAAACCAATATTTTTTAATCTGTTTTCATTCAAGCGAGCAACAATCAATCAACAAACAAATTAATTGAGGTTATTTTCTCTATGGGTTATCTATATTTTTTATTTTTTATAAGCATTGGCGACGAGGCCATCCATCAGGGTTATTTATGTATCGTCCATAGAGAAAATGTCTCGTCTACGCAATGAGGTTGGAAATTGCGTCTACGCAGCTTGAACATGACGGCTTAACATGGCGTTGTTGTATCCTTCCCATGGACATAATATAAATAACAGGACTGAGCACTAGACCCGAAAATACGAGCCAAGTGAGATGCCTAGGAGAAGAGAGGCTGTTCAACGATCTTTTTTTTAATTTTATTACTAAACGTAAATAATTGACAACATTTAATTTTTTCAACATATCTTTATTATGATGTTATATGAAATTAAACCGAAAATGAAGACACCCATATTTTTTATTTCTTCTGAATTCCATCGTTTTCATACAAAAAATCATGATTGAAATACCGGTCATTCTAAACAGACGTAAGTGCCAAATGACGTCACTGGCGTAGACGAATGGCGAAATTACTCTTGACTCGAAAAATAAGAATATTACTTGTCAAAATTGACGAACTGGCGTTTCCGGTGTCGAAAATAAAAACATTTTATCTGAAATGTTAGAAATTAATTTCAAAGTCAAATACGTTTTAAATTAAAGTTTATGAAGGATTTTATTTTATTGCTACTCTCATATTGTTAATTTCTACGATGACAATTAATAACATTGAATTTGATTTATGACTGACGTCTGTCATCATGTCTATAATAACTTTTTTATTCTTCCATTTAGGAAGGCAAACGTTTTAATTCAGACATCCCCGCCCGTGACGTCATCGCATGATTCTTACATTTTATTTTTTTTCTCTGTAATTAAGTAATAAAAAAATTTAATAAAAATATTTTCGAAGTCAGGATTGGAAAATAAAGAAACGGTATTTTTATTTTGGGAGGTTGTCATTTTTGAAATGTTGTCAATTTTGTCGGGGGCCACTTGCGAAAAAGGGACGGACAGTGGGCTCCATTCTGGCTATCACTCTCGGCTCATTTTGCCTGTATTATAATTTGTTTTCCAAAGCATGTACGCATGTTCAGTTTTACTATAACACTATTTTCAGAGAGCTCCAGTAGGCCTATTCCCTAACTTTTTTTGACAGTTGAAAGTGATGATCACAACTATTTACTTATCCATTACTACTTTACTATAATGCTATTGTGACACTTGTCCTGTGATAACAGCAATGTATTAGTAAATAGTTGGGTGATCATCACTTTCAACTGTCAAAAAAAGTTAGGGAATAGGCCTACTGTCCTGTTAGATAAAATAGGCTCATGATACTTTTCCTATCAATATGGAATACCTACTAGCTGAACTGTCTGTCTAACGCTGTCTTTCCCCGCGCTGTTTTTTCGAGGGCGGCAAAGAGAATACAATACTACGAAGGCTATGATATATATGAGGGATATGATTTTTTAAGTACCACGAAATATTCTGACGCTCCCGCTAAATTCGAGACAGGCCTTAAGGTCTCTGCATACGTAACGGGAAAATTCCCCGGACGAGACGGGGACTCTCTCGTACAAAAAGCCACATATACGCCCCGTCCGTCTCAGTGACATATGACACAGGGTTTTTTTAGGAGGCCCCGTCCCCGTCTCCCTTGCTACTTCAGAGCTGTTTATGGCCTCCTATGTCTTACACGATGATAGCTATTATTATTAGCTTTAGATTAGACCATTGATTCCCAAAGTAGGTAATGTTAAGTTTGTAATAAGGGCGGGGGTAGTTATTATATATTGCCAATGAAACAAACACACTCTGTGCAGCCATTTTATTTACAAGCTATCAGCGACGACAAAAATAAAAAAACGGTTCCAATAAAAAAAATTACAATTAAAAAACAGTTGACGGGTTCAGTGTCGACGGCAACTTCCGCAAACAAAGATGTACAGCTCACTTCACACTACACAAGACTGTAAAATTTCTTCAATCGATTTTCAAGCCTAACTTGTTCGTGGTAAAGCACAAAGTCGATTGGGATAATTTAACATTTCGTGGTGGCTGTTGACTTACAAAACAAACTAGCAATAAGGCACTTTACACAATATAAACTCTGGCGCGAATCCAGATGGTAACCCAACACTGAGCGGTGAGAGCGCTGCCGCTGATGCCAACAGGGTAATGGTAGAACCGAATGAGTGCAAAGGACAATGCAACTGATTGGTCCAAAAGTATGAAACTGAATGTACTTAATTGAAACTTATGCCAAACGTTAGCACTAATCATTTATAGTAAATTTTACTATGGGTCTAAATAAATCTATCCCGGGGGAAAAATATAGGTACAGGATAACAAATGTTTGAAAAGTGTCGATTTTTATATGACTGGGCCGGATTTTTGATGCATAGTTAACTCAACCAATTGTTAAAAAATGTTGCTAATGTTACTTATGGTTAAAGACTGATATTTAACCATAAGTAACATTAGGAATTAAAATTGTTACTAATAGTTAAATATCAGTCTGATTAGTAACAATTTTTAACAATTGGTTGAGTTAACTATGGATCAAAAAACCGGCCTGTTTCACAATCGACAAGTAAGTTCTAAGTAGCTTACTTCGCAGATCATTTGACAGTTGTAATATGAAATATATGTCAATTGAACTGCCAAGTAATCTACTTCGAACTTGTCGATTTTGAAACAGGCCCTTATTATAATATATTAAGTATATATTATATAGGTTTTGTTTATTTTAAACAGGTTTGCAATACCTGATAATTGGTAAAGGTTTAAACCATACGAGCCGCTCGGTCAGTATCTAGCTCGGAGGACCATGCCATGCCATGACTGAGAAGCAGCCCTAGGACTTCCCGAGTTGATGAACACTGAACCCGATCAACCTCACGATTCTTACCAGTGGGGACAATCTGAGAAGCCACGTTTGACAGCTGTCTATAACTTTTTTAATTCTACCTTTACTGGAAGGTAAGGGGGATCAAGCCCATACAGCCTTGCTGATGTATACACTTTTTTTCGTGTTTACGGCTTGGTATCTAAGGCCTTTAAGCCACACCTTTATTTGAAAATGTCCATTCTTCATTAGTTTAGTCAATCATATATTATTTTAACTAATTAAATGTTAATGCTATGCGGAACACAGCTGTCGCGAGTCACTTCGCAAATTGCCCCCATCGCAATTACAAATTAAAAGGATCCACTAGTTTATACATAATATATACCAAAATTTCTTTACAGGTTAACGGTACATACAAATAAATACATTAGAGGGTATCTACATACATTTTGTATTGTTTCCACAATGCCAATACAAACATCATACATACACGCATTCATACACGTACACAATGAACTCACAGCTGAACATTGTACCAGCTGGGTGCGGTCTCGTCACAATTATTATTTGTAGCTTATAAATACATAATAGTATGAACATTACAATAAATTACAAAACTCATTACATTTACAAATAAAAATAGGCCCTGAAAAATTGCGAAAACGTATGCCTCGACGCGGGTCACATTAAAAAAAATCCCAAGCTCAACTGAAATGACTGTATTTGTAAAAAATAAAATACCTTGGTAATTTTTTTTCGTATTTTTATTGTAAAATTACGTTGAAGTGATTTAAAAAAAATTACTATGTCCTCGTGGCTTGGTTTGTGGAAGACTTGGGTTTGTTTCCCGCTTCAAGGCTTAATTGTTCGACAATAATTTCGGCCTTTACATCTTTTTCAAATTACAAACACGCTCAGACCACAACTACAGATCGGCTCCTGAATCACCCACTCAAGTGATCAGTGAAAAAATTACTAACATAACATAACACCCATATCAAACACATACCTTAATGGACAAACCACCCAAGTACGTATACACTCCTTCAAAACAATATAAAAAAAGTCTGTACACAATTATTAAAAGCAAAGGCTTACGATTTATGTACTGAGGGCACTTGAGACTTTCTACCTATAACGTAGTCTATAATTTTTTTTTATAAAATATGTCGTGACAAATAAGACCTACCCTACCAATGGTTTGCCAATTAAAATAAAAAACAAATTTTATGTTAGGCAAAACCTATCAAACATTGTAAAAGAGCCATGTCAATTGATTATGAACTCTAATTGTGTGAGACAAAGTGCTAAATTGCTTTGATGGCAGGTAAATTTAACAGTTCATAACGTGTGTTAATAAATTGCACTAGCCAGGCCAAGCAGGACGTGGTGACAAAACCTCTCTCCTCCGCCACCAGTGTTTTGTCTCGGAATTTAGTGGGAGTTTGAGGGAGAGGAAAATATTTTCTTTTCCCCCCCGAGGAGATTTTGTCCACGTCCCGTGCTACGGGGGCAGGTGCCGGCTGTACAAAATTGAAGGGTCTCGAACCATCAGTGTACGGGTCGAAGGACCATTTACCATGGTGCGACGTTCTAGTCGTTCTACCCGTCACTTTTATACATTCAGCATGATAGCAAAGAGCGAGAGAGACGGGTAGATTAAAACGATGAAAGAATCTAGCAGAGTAACCCCTGCGTTCGTCCGAGACCTAATTTGTAACACGATTAAGTTTAAAATCAAGGAAACTGAGATAGTCGACATGATACGATCGGTTCTGACAGCGACCAGCGCGAATCTGCCACTAACTGATTTTATTTAAAACTACCGTCAGAATCAATCATTAAAAATAACACCATAATTGTTACTATGAACGGATACGGTGTAAAAAATTAAATACATCAACCAAGACTTATAGAGATTGTTACAGTTTGTATTGATTGAAATGTAATATGCAATTGACGACATACAGACTTGAGAAATAGATCTCAAAGAAAGTACTTAATACATCCATTGAAAAAAAATCGACAGATAACCAGTAACGCCAACAGCTGTCAATATTAATTGTTTTGATTTATATATGAACAGAGGTCAGAATGATTTCACCCTGGGGGGCCTAGCCAAGTGTGTTGTGTGTATTCGTTCTAATAGATTGGCAATCTATGCGAACGAATACAATACAACAAAAATGTATTCAAACTGATATATTACCAAGAAATCAACATGGCGACTGTAGTGTCAAATCTAAGAGTACTTGTCAAAAATTTAAACTTTGAATCGTTCGCCACTTGGCTATAGGCACTGGTCAAGAAAGAACCTCCTGACTGTCCGAGTGGTTCGATTCCCGCATCGCATTTTCTGATCTCTATTTTTTCCATGTTTGTTAGAATATAAATATTTGTTAATTTTCGTCTTGAATATAAATTTCATTGAGATAAGACACTATTTTTCATTCACCCTCAACAGTCGCTAGTTGCGACACTAGCAGTCATGGACGCGGAGATCGGCCAGGTTATCATGGCAACAGACCAAACAAGTACAAACAAGACCTATAAACTACCCACTGCGGGCTTTTCTCGAAAGCCGCTGTAAAACATAACAAACGACTATTTCCAGTAGAAAAACAAACACTGATGTATGTACGATATTTGTACGACCACACACACACACACACACACACACCCATTCGCATACGCACGTCGCCTACTATCACATATCTATTAAAATTAGTACAATCGCCGTTACGCCGGCTCGGCGTACCTCTATCGAGTTTGCTTAAACGATTCTCGACCTTAACGCGCTCAACTCAAGAATCGATACACACCCAGTATTCATTCAGTTTGTTGCAGTAGAAAATATGTTTAGTAGGTCAACAACGCCGTGCGCGTCCGCTCTGAATGATTGCATCTAGCTCAGCACCGCGAATAAGGGTGCCTTTCCACCAGAGCTGTGCGAGTAGGCGTTGCGAGGAATGTGATTGAGGAGAACCAGTAGCAACTCCATTTTAGATTTGTGTAGCTCGCGAGTGAGTGATATAAAAGATATTACATACATAAATTACGCCTATATCCCCGAAGGGGTAGGCAGAGGTGAACTAGCACCCACGTTTCGCCAACTATGTCAAGTCCCATGTGATAAGTGGCGGGCCTATTGCCATTTATCGGGCACAAAAGTCGCAGTCCCTGGCCGTGTGGTGACGGCAGAGTAGAATACAATTGTCCCTCCCCAAATCTCTCCCGTGGGTGTGGTACAAGGCGACTAAGGACAAATCAGTGATTAGGAATGGGCAGCAGCGTTCCTCTTATACCACCTAGGCTAGCAATAATATTTCATCTTCATTTCAGGTGACTTTAAATTATATCTCTATATCAATGTGTCATGGTTCAGTTTGACATAGATACGCACGGATACCGAATGAATGAACGATTCCGATGCCACAAAGAGAGAGAGAGAGAGAGAGAGAGAGAAAGAGAGAGAGAGAGAGAGAGAGACGACGTCTCTCACAAACTATAGTTTAATTTGACTTAAAGATTTCACCTGAGTGATGTGCTTCGCGCATGGCTACTCCATTTTCAAATAGAGTGATTCTATTGGTTCTCCTCAAACATTCCTCGCACAGCTCTGGTGGAAAAGCAGCCTAACATCGACCAAGATCCCTATGACAGCCTCTGGCCATTTAATATAACAATAACGCGCTCGGCCTGCGATTGCGGAAACTAAACAATGTTCGCTAAGGTCAGCCATTCACACAGATGGGTGATCAAATATTTACCATCTCGAGCTACGGAAGGCACGTTAAAGCCATTGGTCCCGGCTGCAGAGTCGTCAATACCCTTTCTTTTTGAAGGACTTAGGCTGTTAGCCGATAGGCCTTTACAGCATCTACCAGGTTTTTTGGGAGAGGCGGAGACCTTGTCCTCCAGCCTTGCGGTTGTCAATACCCACCAATCGGCACTGGGCCAGCGTGGGTGGGTATGGCCCATGTGCCCCATCAGTGGGGACGTTAAAGGGCTAGTGATGATGAGATTAAAACAGTGTACTAACACTGTACAGGTTGCTCTCTAGTAATCATCATCATCATCATCACCTTTATCGTCAAACCGCACCCCTATTCAGAGCGGACTACGAACACGGCCCGAGACACTCAGTCGAGGAGTCCGTCACGTAAATCTCTAGCATTTACTTCGACTAAAACGAAAAAAAAACACATTCACTCCTACCAAACAGTCAACTTTTACAATTAAGTATTATTATTTATTTATAATACAGCGCGCGCGCAGCCGGCCGTAGTAGCTTCAGCGGACAAAGGCGGATGGCGTATTTTACTTTAATATTTAAAAACATTTTTTTATACATTTCCCTAAGTAAATTTATATATAATACAATCAATATTTATATAACTTTTTTTCAATATGAACTCTTTTGTACAATAACATTTCATTTTCAATTACGCTTAGTTACAACAAGATTTAAGACCCTTTAAGCGCCCGGTCGTGTTTATCCGACAAAAAACAATCTTTACATAAGCTTTCACGGTTGGCGAACATGTTTGTCGGAAATGTACGACTGCGGCGGTCAGAGGGTCAAGTTTTTAGGCCCATAGATAGCTCACAAATGTGTACAAATGTTTGTTTCGACATTCAGTAGTCAAGTTTACTAACGTCTGGTTGGTAGAGTGGTGGCATTGCGGAGGCCGCAGGTTCTTCACGCATGGGGACAAAAAAAATCTCGACTTTGTTTTCCTTTATATAGAAATTATTTAACACAATCGAGTGTCCACCCACTTTAGCCAATAAGGTACCCACCACATTTTAGGCCACCTTCCCCTATATTAATTCGCCGATTGAATATATCTCGGTGTTGCCATGCTTCACAGTGGGAGTGATCAAAACAAATCGTCACATTTGGACCTCGTCTCGGCAATAAATACTATCCGTAAACTTATTATCTAATCTATTATATTCGAAAGTTTCTCTAACTATAAAATAAAAATCAGAATAGGCAAGTCCGACTGCGCGCACGAGAATTGGTTCAGTACATTTGTTTGTATTTATTTATTTTTAAACATAATTTATACACATTATTATATATATAAATATATACAATTAGCACTCTAAGTTTTGTAACAGTAACATTTTGTTTGTAAGCTTACTTGTTGCTAGGAAAAAGCGCACGTCCCACTGGGAGCGAAGCGATACGGTAATCTCACCCCCAATCTCTCCCACAAGTGTCAAGGCGACTAACGGTTATGAAAAAAATATTCGCGACAGTATTTTTCAACCTCTTGTCTTGTCGACAGAGTACAAAAGGTCGTCATTATACGACTAAGTCTTGGGGGCTAGTTTCGCTCCCGTCGTAATATATAGAAATAGAGACCCATGGTATCGAGTCAGCAACTTGTATGCCTAACAGGCCGAAAGAAATCCTGTCGCATATATCCGACATTTGCGTTCTATGAAATAACAAATTGTTGTTAGTTGTAAGGCACGCCATTGCGCCTTAGTGATAAGAGCATGTAAGTTTTGTTTAGTATAAAAGAACCCAACCAAAAAAGTTGCCAATTCATGACTACTTTATCTTAACAGAGCAAGCGTAATGAAATAAAAACTAAATTAAAAATATATTTCATTACAATTATAATAATAATAAAACCAACACCAGCACACCCAAAGCGGGTTGGTTGTCAGGCAGGTAGCCGGCTGTAAAACCTGAGCCGAAACCTAGAGCAGTGTGCATTGGAATGTTGTCATCCCAATATCTCTCTCCATTCATTAGTCTCTCGACATGATGCTTTTCATCACTGTTCTATACATTCATTCATCACTAGCACCTTTCCAATGCCATAGATGATGAAATATGGATCAAAACGGAGTGAATGGCTCGATGACGTATGACCGGTATGAATGGAAGAGGAAACATACTGTGCCGATCCCAGAGATAAACTGGGAACAGGGCAGAACTATTTTGACTATTAATGATAAAAATAAGTATAATTAAACCATCATTTTTATTTTTTTGGCTATTGTATTCAGTCCGACAAAATTAAATAAAAATCTAGTTTTAATCACCAAGTATTTGTTATTGCCAAGTTTTCGTTGCTTAGCTTACGCTCATTTAATAATAAAAACGACAATCAAAAAATACTGTCGACACATTTTGTATTCAAAATGTATGGAATTAAGACGTTTTTTATTTGCCTCTTTTATATTTAAACAGCATAATTTTTTATTCAAAAAACATATAAAATTAAAATATTGTATGCGTTTGAATATTTTGATTTTAAAGATGATATTTGTTTTTTACTATTAAAATCAAAACAAATCACTTAAACGGAGTGTTTCGAAAACTATATTCGTGTCTATTTCGATCTCTTATCATCCGACAGAGTCTAAAAGTTGTACATATACACGACCACGTTTGGAGGCTAGTTCCCCTCCCGTCATATAGAGATCCGTGCGGGCAGGGCATCGAGTTAGCAACGTGTGTGCCAAACGGGCGGCACAAAATCCTGTCGAATATATCCGACATATTTTGCGTTTTTAGTGTTTTTACCGACTCATCGGTCACCACTATGGAGTTTGTTTCGCGCCAAGAACTCTCCTGATGCATTAAAATGTTTGACAGTCACATTATACATAAAAGTTTTAATTTCAGAAAATTATAATATTTCTTTAATTTCTCGTTAAAGACATAGCTGTAACGGGCTAGATTCCTTTGCCTTCGCTAAAATAAGGGCGAATAAATAAACAATTAACCTATTTTTTGAACATGCTCTCTCTGTGGTCACAACAAAAGGTAATAGACTCCAAGAACAATTCAAATAGTCAATAGAAAACTTCGGAAAATTCAAGAAGGCAGTGAGTGAGATTTCAATAGAAATCATGAATTATTTTATACAAACAGTTCATGCGATCCCCTCACAGTTATGCATCAGAATCATACACAGAATAGAGGTTTATGCGTACATGTAATAAGGCTTCGTTTCCACTGAGGCTTAGCCAGGGATTGCAACCGCCTACCCCTAAAAGGGTATTTGTTGGGGTATTTAATGACTTGTTTTGTAAAAAACCCTATCAAATAGGTAGTTCTCGTCACAGTTGGTCACATTTGTGGTTAATATGTGTGACGTCACATATTTAGCAATTTTACATATATAGAAATGGGATGAAACAGCGCATTCTATGGATTCGCCGTGCACCCGTGTCGAGATTATGAAATTTAAAAAACCGTGAAACGCCCCGTATATTAGGCTTACCCTATTTAATGACGCGCTAAATGTTTATCCATCCACCAGTTGCGGTTTAAATACGAGCGCCTTATACATTAAGGTGGCAACATTTTTTAAAACCACCCCATATAAAGGGTCTGTCATCGATTGTCGGTCCGACAAAATGTCGATAGCGTGCGCGCGCGCACACCTAAGGGTCCCGACACACGGACCGGCTCGGACAGACAGAAGAGCATACATATTTCAACGCATTCAAAATAAGAGTTCTGTGTCATAGTGATAAGGTTCCTTTATTTCTCTGTGGAGCCGCTCTCAACAAATATAGTGACAGGTAAAAATTAACCTTATGTCAATAATTCTAGACTCAATTTATGTATGCCCTATAAATCTGTTCTCCTCTCCGAGCGGGCCAGTCTCAACGGAGACTAAACCGAAACGTGTCAACATCATAACCGAAATAGTTAATTATACACCAAGGGCGATAAAACAAAGAATGCCATAGATCGCAAGTAATTGACAGATATGCGATCTGAGGCCTTATTTATTATCGTCCGAGGTAAGATCACCGTTTTATGCCACCCTGACCATGAAGTCAGATTTGCCGTATGCGTAGCGGGCGGAAAATTCCACTTTATGGTCAGGTGTGACATAAACAATATTATATATGGCTGCCATCAACACACTAGTTGGTCATGTCACAATTCTATACATTACAATATACATAATATATTTATTTAAAAAACACCGCGCCGCACTTCAACACTGTCCTTACAATACAGCCGTACTTAGTCACCTCCACTTTTGTCACTGTTGCGCCCGCGCAGCCCAGCGCTTGTCAAACTTGGGGACGTCCGGGCAAAGTTTGGTAACCACTGTCCACTCGGTTCACTCCAGTCCGCACTGCCGGCCGCGTGAGTCGGTTACAGCTTATTATTTACTATAATAACATAGTCTTTTTGCTTTGTGTTTGACCTGGAAAAGAGATAATAATGATTATGAGACTGCACTGAAACACTGGATAAGCCCACCCCGGCTGGCATGACCACCGAAACACGAATTATGATATAGCCATTTATCGCTTTGAACTGTCTGTTTCCTCTTCCATTCATATCGGTCTGACGTCATCAAGCCATCCACTCCCTTTTGATTCATATCATCCATCACACCGTAAAGGTGCTAGTGACGAATGAATGTATAGAAAAGAGACGGAACGGACCATGTCTAGAGATCGATGAACGGAGAGAGTGATTGGAATAACTACAACTACTAACTAAATACTGCTCAAGGTTTTGGCTTAGGTTTTACAGTCGGCCGCCTGCCTGACACCAACCCTCTTAGGGTATGCTGTTGTTGGTGTTTCGCACCCCACCATTCGGGTGCCCCAAGGTGCTTATTGGTCATCATCATCGTCATCATCATCATCATCATCACCAGCCCTTTATGTCCCCACTGCTGGGGCACGGGCCTTCCCTATGGATGGAAGAATATAGATAGGGAGATTGGGCCTCAACTCACCACGCTGGCCCAGTGCGGGTTGTTGGGTACTAACGACTGCAGATGCAGCCGGGACCAACGGCTTAACGTGCCTCCCGAAGCACGCAGGAACTTGATATAATAAATTTTTGGTCACCCATCCAATGACCGGCCTTAGCGAAATTGCTTAGTTTACGCAATCGCAGGTCAAGCGCGCTGTGCCACTGCGCTAGCGAGCTCCTCCCTTATTGGTCAACACCGGGCAATCTCCCTTAGTCGACTTTTACGACAACCACGGCATGAGACGGGGCTGGCCTATTCTACGTTATTTGTTCGCTGGCCTGCAGCGTAGAATACTTACATTTTTCCAACTTTGTCTAACCACCAAAATTTTTGTATTTGTTTATTCACTTATAACCTCTTATAATTTAATCTTATATTTAGGGCCTGTTTCACAATCGACAAGTAAGTTCGAAGTAGCTTACTTTGCAGTCCAATTGACATATATTTCATATTACAACTGTCAAATGATCTGCGAAGTAAGCTGCTTAGAACTTGCTTGCCGATTGTGAGACAGGCCCTTAATCTAATATCTCACCTATTCAGTGCACAACCGCACCTAGTCGTACAAATCCCGCTCGTGGTCCGGCGTCCTCGGCCGGGGCAGGGGCGCGGGCGCCGCCGGCGAAGCGCCGCCGTAGTTCAAAAAGTCCCACACCAGTATCGTGTCGTCGTGCGATGAGGACACTATTTGGAACTCGTCGAACTGGAGCCTGAACACGCGGCCGGTGTGCTCCTGGGCGACAATACACGCGCTATACACATGGGCTCTATAGAAAGGTGATTTTGTGAGCAATAATTAGTAGATTTTACATCAAGTGCACAAAATAAATCATTTTTGTCCGAGACTTTTAGCAGCTCGACCCGAAGGCGAGGGCTGATGGTAAGGTCGAGGATAAAAATGGTTTTAAGGACGAGTTAGAAACTCTGCTTTTCACTTCGATTGCGAGGAAATAAAACAGTAGTTTATCATAACAATTAAAATTCACAATTTCAAATTAAAATTCACAATTTCAAATTAAAATTCACAATTAAAATTAAAATTCACACTAAAATTAGTACAGTTTTGAATAATGAAGGAAATAGTTTTTCCCATTGATATTAGGGCTGCAGACCTATACAGTCAAGTATTCTTGGCTGTATAGGTCTGCAGCCCAAAATTTATTAAAATTAATTTTGAAAGAATAATTTTCTTAAATTAATTTAATATACTATTTCACTTCTCATGCTCTGAAAGTGCTCATTTGTGCAGGATATAGGCTGCACAAAATCGAATTTTGTGCTCTAGAGCATTAACGTATCTGAAATAAAACACAGCGGCCGTGGTCACGGGTGACTGAGTCACTCAGTCACCCGTGACCACGGCCGCTGTAAAGTGATCGAAACGTCGGGATAAATAATAATGCCAAACATCTAAATATACGCGAGTCTAATCCGTAACAGTTGTTTTATTTCAAATGTGTAGTGCTCGTGCAAATATAAGAGAACATTATATTAACGTATCTACTCATAAATGTGTCTATATTAAGGCAAAGACAATGAGCCATGCAGCCAAACACTATAAGGAATTCAGAGATAGAATTTGTTATTTTATAATATTTACTTAAATTTATTTGCCTGTTGTGTTTTTTAAGACATAAAAGATATTAAAAATTTTATTCAAATAGGTACGGTAGGTTATTATTGTTATATCAAGGGCTATATAACAGAGAAGTAAGTACGCGCTCGCTATACATGGTCTCTAAAAAGGCGATAGGGACGATGACACTATTAGTAGAATATACGAAGACCTCATCGCATCGATCTCAGATCGCAAGTACCTATTTAACGACCCAGCTGAAGGCGAGGGTGTTTAAAATGCGATCAGACGCTTCTTTTTTAATCGCCCGAGGTAAAATCATAGTTTTATGCCGCTACGCGTATGGCTTAGTTTACCGCTCTGAAAGTCAATAGCTCTACGTACACCTATTTGCATAGGCATTAAGCAGCGCGCGGGCCTAGCGTAGCGTCGTCTTTTCGTTTATGAATGAAAACATAGAATTATAAATGTCACGACAGTACATTAAAAACTTTAAAAAATAATTTTGCGCATTATATTAAAACTCATAAAACAAACGTTGTTTATGATGTTAGCCATCTACTCATAGGAGGTTTTTGGTGTTTTAAAAATAACCGTCTATAATCTACTATTTGAGCAATTATAGTAGATTATACTATACCACGGGCTGTAAAACAAAGAAATAATTGCTTATACATGGGCACTAGAATAGTAGATTTTCCATCAAGTGCACAAAACGAATCATTTTTGTCCGAGACTTTAATGTCGAGGATAAAAATGGTTTTGTGGACGAGGTAGAAACTCTGCTTTTCACTTCGATTGCGAGGAAATAAAACAGTAGTTTATCATAACATTTCTTAAAATTCAAACTAAAATTAGTACAGTTTTGGATACCGAAGGAAAAGTTTTTCCCAGTGATATTAGGTTTGGGCTGCAGACCTATACAGCCAAGTATTAAATAAATATTGAAATAATAATTTTCGTAAATTAATTTAATAACCTACCGTACTTACTTGAATTAAAATTTTAATATCTTTTATGTCTTAAAAAACACATTAGGCAAATAAATTTAAGTAAATATTTAAATATAACAAATTCTATCTCTGAATTTCTCATTGTGTTTGGCTGCATGGCTCATTTTCTTTGCCTTAATATAGACACATTTATGAGTAGATACGTTAATGCTCTAGAGCACAAAATTCGATTTTGTGCAGCCTATATCCTGCACAAATGAGCACTTTCAGAGCATGAGAAGTGAAAAGGTGATTTATGTCGCATCTGACCATAAAGTGGACTTTTCCGCCCGCTACGGGTACGAAAAAATACCGCTTGCTGGTCAAGCCGTGACATAAACCTATGATTTTACCTCGGGCGATAAAAAATAAAGCCTCCGATCGCATATTTATCAAATTTTTGTTTTATCGCCCTTGGTATATAATCTACTATTTGAGCCATAATAGTAGATTATATTATACCAAGGGCTATAAAACAAAGAAGTAAGTTCTTATCTTATACATGGGCACTAAAACAATGAAGTAAGTTCTTATACATGGGCTCTTAAAAGGCAACAGGGACGTTGACACTAACAACATAACATACATTCATAAATCACGCCTACATCCCCGAAGGGGTAGGAAGAGGCGAACCAATAGGAATCACTCCATTTTAAAATAATAATAATAATAAATATAAATATTTTTACACTCACACCTATCATCTAGCCCAAAGTAAGTAGCCACTTGTGTTATGGATCTAGTATCCATGACGGACATATTTTTAATATAATTATGTATATAAATGTTGAAAATATACTACATAAACATATACACAACCATGACTCGGAAACAAACATTTGTGGTCATCACAAAGTTTGCCCCTACCAGGATTCGAACCCGGGACCTCTTGGCCAATACCCAGCAATCTGAGCATGCGACCAAGGCGGCCGTCAAAATAGAGTGATTCTATTGGTTCTCCTCAATATTATAGTGATTTTCACCACCTCATCTGTCGCCGTCATGAACTCTGTTACCATGAGTAACCAAGCACTCCCTAGATGCGTTAAAATGTGTAACACCCATATTTTAGTGTAAAATTTATTTAATTCATTCATTTAAATATGAAATAAATACTACAAAAATGGTTGTATGAGCTAGATCCCTTTGCTTTCCCTAAGAGAGAATTATAAAAATAAATATAAGAGTAATTCAAAGATTTTGGTAGTTAGAAAAAGAATTTCGAAAAATTATGATCTTGAGGCGGGAATCGAACCCGCGTCCGCTGCTATCCGGGCAGGTGCCTGACCGCTCGGCCACCCAAGTGTCTTGGGTGGTATTTTTCGAAATTCTTTTTCTAACTACCAAAATCTTTGTACTAATTTTTCTAACATTTTTATAATGTTAAAATTAAAATCGAATAGTTTATAAGAGTAATTGTCAAAAATTTACATTTGTTCGGTAGAAACTTTGATTGAAATCTTCATGGGCTACAACAGACAGTTTTTTTATTACTATATTATGTTGTAGTTTGACCTGCTATACAAGGTGTTTGGTACATGGGGTATCAAGGCGGCACCCACCCATGCTCAAATAGTCATATAAATACTATGATGATATTAATAATTCAAAACGGTAAAAATTCTTTTTTTATTTTTCACACTTTGTTTTCTGATCGAACTATTTGTATGGAGATTTTTTTTTTTTATATCACCATAGTACTTATACGACTATGTTAGCATGGGTAGGTGCCGGCTTGATACCCCATGTACCAAACACCTTGTATAGCAGGCCAAACAACAACAGAATATATTAATAAACTACACCCCTAGAATTGTACACATACCACCAAAGTCCTCAAGCACAGGTCCTGTTGTGGCGTGCGGACGTCCAGCGCGGCGGGCAGGTCCCACACTTTGATTTTGCCGTCGTACGCGCCACTCACTATCCGCTTGTTGTCAAATCTGAAAGAATGCGAGAAAAAAAATCAGAGAGGCTCGAAGGACCAAGATCCGGCTTCCGAAGGACCACGTGCCGGAATACGTCTACGGAAAGTCCCACTTCCTGGTCAGGAAGTAGCATAAAACTATGATCTTACCGCGGGCGATAAAAAAGAGAGCCTCAGATTGCATTATATCAATAACTTGCGATCTGAGGCATTCTTTGTTTTATCGCTCTTGGTATTTAATGTACCTACTATATAAAAAAAAGCAACCAACCTGATACACTGCACCAGCTCCTCGTGCCCCTCCAGCACCCGGATGAACTCGATATCCCACCCAAAGCCGGACCGTGCGAGTGTAAAAAATAAAAACAAGCAACCAACCTGATACACCGCACCAGCACCTCGTGTCCCTCCAGCACCCGACAGCACTGGCCGCACTCGATGTCCCACCCAAAGCCGGATCGTTCAGGTGTAAAAAAAAAAAACTGTCCAACCAACCTGATACACCGCACCAGCACCTCGTGTCCCTCCAGCACTGGCCGCACTCGATGTCCCACCCAAAGCCAGATCGTTCAAGTGTAAAAAAAAAAAAAAAAAAAACTCTCCAACCCACCTGATACACCGCACCAGCTCCTCGTGCCCCTCCAGCACCCGGATGCACTGGCCGCACTCGATGTCCCACAGCCGGATCGTGTTGTCCGACGAGCCGGACACCACGAGCCGGTCGCGGTACTGCAGGCACGCGATGCCCCGCTTGTGCCCGTTCAGGGTGCGCACGAACTCGCACGAGGACGTGTTCCACACCTGCGCCATAGTGGGACACATAGTTTAGCTGGGCCTTTTGTTAGAGCTTGTATAGGCTGGTGTAGGCAAACTCCTTTTTCTAATTGCTCTATAGATTTTTAAGTATGACACCATTCTATGTCAATTTTATATAATATTTTTTATTTTTTATATTTTTTTTTTACACTCACACCTATCATCTAGCCCAAAGTAAGTAGCCTAAGCACTTGTGTTATGGATACTAGACCATGACTCGGGAACAAACATTTGTGGTCATCACAAAGTTTGCCCCTACCAGGATTCGAACCCGGGACCTCTTGGCCAATACCCAGCAATCTGAGCATTCGACCAAGGCGGCCGTCAAATATTTTTGATTACTTTTTGTCATGTCTTCTTATGTGTCACAATACATATTCTACACACACGCATACACAAATCACGCCTATATCCCCGAAGGGGAAGACAGAGGTCAACTAGTTACCCACGTTACGCCAGTTATGTTAGGTCCCATGTAATAGGTGGCGAGCCTATTGCCATTTATCGGGCACAAAAGTCGCAGTAGGTATTATACCTACCACGACTTTTGTGCGGCAGCGTTCCTATTATACTAGGTGATATAAGAGGAACGCTGCTGCCCATTCCTCGTCACTGATTTATCATTAGTCGCCTTGTACGACACCCACGGGAGAGATTTCGGGTGGTGACAATTGTATTCTACTCTGCCGTCACCACACGGCATGTGTAATAAACATTCTAATATCTGAATTTCTAAAGAATTTCATTAATTCTATCACCTTTTACGGACTAACGGCCATTCCCAATAAGCTATCCTTTGTAATAAGATAGATGAACAGAGTGCGCGCCAGATAAGTGTGCGTCTGCTGTTTTGTGTCTAGGAGTGTCAATGTTAGCGAGCAGCGCCATCCATCGCGCGCAGACTTATCTGTGCCCCTCCGTGCTTCGGAAGGCACGCTAAGCCGTTGGTCCCGGCTGGATCTGCAGACGTTAATACCCACCAACCCGCACTGGGCCAGCGTGGTAGGGGTTATGGCCCAATCTGCCTACATTCTTCCATCCATAGGGAAGGCTCGTGCCCCAGCAGTGGGGACATTAAAGGGCTGGTGGTGATCTGAAACCACAGGTATCGCAACAAGCAATAGTTGCGAGCCTCACCTTGATGGTCCTGTCTCCGCTCGCGCTGACTATATACTTCTCGTCAAAGTCCACCACGTTGACTGCCGCCCTGTGCCCGACGAGGACTCTTCTCAGATTGATCTCGGTCGTCGACGACATGTCCCACACGGCTATCGAGCGGTCCTGCGTTTTGGGAGAAACGGGAATAGTTATCAAACGTGTTTGATGTTAATAGGTAAATAAACGTTTATTACACTCACACACCTATCATATCTAGCCCATAGTACGCAGTTTGGGAGCCTCTGGTCAAGAGCATGCCTACAGCAAACCAAAAAATACATTTGTTTTCAATGTTGGGTGCATTAAAAACAATAGTAGATTGTACAACAAGGACATAAAAGTCCGCTTGACTGAATAAAATAAAATAAAAAAATAAAATAAAACTACATCAAATAACAAAAGCCTAATTTGTTTGGTTTATTAAAATATACACTCATCTTGTCTTTGATTAATACCCACCCATTCTCCCTATATTCTTCCATAAGGAAGAATCACCAATAGTGGGGACATTAAAAAGGCTAGTGATGATGATGTATGAATAAATAAATAAATAAGTATTTTTACACTCACACCTATCATCTAGCCCAAAGTAAGTAGCGTAAGCACTTGTGTAATGGATACTAGATGACGGACATATTTTAATATAATTATGTACATAAATGTTGAAAATATACTACACAAACATGTACACAACCATGACTCGGAAACAAACATTTGTGGTCATCACAAAGTTTGCCCCTACCAGGATCCGAACCCGGGACCACTTGGCCAACACCCAGCAATCTGAACATTAGAACATTAACAGCGGTAAGCTTACAATATAGTCCACTCAAGTTTTCTACACCGGTCTCAAACACTCACCTTACTACACGTGACCATCATGCCGTTGCAGAACCTCAGATGCAGCACCGCCTCGCAGTGGTGTATCAGCGTGTTGAGCATGGCGCCCGTGTTGACATCCCACACTCGGACGGTGCTATCCGAGGAGCCGGATATGATGGCCCGCTCGTCGTACTGCAGGCACAGCACGGACCCGGTGTGGCCTTGTAGTTCCTGAGAGATATAGGTGAATTTACTTATGTACTTATCTTCTTCCTCCTGCCCTGTTCCCAGTCTGTCTGGGGTCGGCGCAGTATGTTTCCTCTCCCATTCATATCGGTCAGACGTCATCAAGCCATCCACTCGCTTTTGATTCATATCATCCATCACACCGTAAAGGTGCTAGTGATGAATGAAGGTATTGAAAAGAGACGGAACGGACCATGTCGAGAGACCGATGAACGGAGAGAGTGATTGGAATGACCACATTCCTATCAATACTGCTCAAGGTTTTGGCTTAGGTTTTACATCAGCCGGTCGCCTGCCTGACACCAACCCTCTTTGGGTATGCTGTTGTTGGTGGTTTGCCCTCCACCATTCGGGTGCCCCAAGGTGCTTATTGGTCTACACCGGGCAATCTCCCTTAGTCGACTTTTACGACACCCATGGGATGAGTCGGCGCTGACCCATTCTTCGTTATTTGTTCGCTCCCAGACCAGCATAGAAGACTTTAGGTCACAAGTACTAAATGTATATTTCACTACTTGACCCAGCATACGTTGTTATGCACTCACCTTGACGCATTGTAGAGTCTTTCTGTCCCAAATCTTGATTGTGTTGTCTCTTAGTCCGGATACTATTTTGTTGTCGTCGTACTGCAAACAGTATACGCCTTTCGAGTTTTCCGATCTGCAATTTATCCTCTGTGAAACGGAAAACATCAGTGTTATATTTACAGATGTTATATTTATTTATTAAGAAGTTTATTTTGATTTATTTTTTGCTGAGTTTCTTGCCCATTCTTCTCAGAACAAGGCCTCCTGGTAATTTACGAACGGATAGTATGTAGCTTATATGTAGCTTATGTACGTTAAATATTGGAAACCGTTTTTCTTGACAAACACAAAGATTCGTGAGTGTATAAAATGATACCTTATATGAATAAACCATTTTTTAAATAAAGTTACATACATAAATCACGCCTATATCCCCGAAGGAGTAGGCGGAGGTGAATTAACATCCACTTTTCACCAATCAAGTTAGGATCCATGTAGCGTAGGTGGCGAGCCTATTGCTATCTATCGGGAACATAAATCGCAGTATATTGCTAGGTGGTTTAAGAGGAATGCTGCTGCCTATTACTCATCTGTCTCTACAGTAACCGTGACAAAAAAAATTATTATCTCGAGTTCCTGCGTGCTTCAGAAGGCACGTTAAGCCGTTGGTCCCGGCTGCACCTGCAGTCGTTATTACCCACCAACCCGCACTGGGCCAGCGTGGTGGGTTATGGCCCAATCTCCCTATATTCTTCCATCCATAGGAAAGACATATCCCAGCAGTGGGGACATTAAAATGCTGATAAATCCGACGGTAGAGTAGAATACAATCGTCACCACCCCAAATCTCTCCCGTGGGTGTCGTACAAGGCGACTAAGGATAAATCAGCGATGAGGAATGGGCAGCAGCGTTCCTCTTATACCACCTAGCAATGTACTGCGACTTTTGTGCCCGATAAATGGCAATCGACTCGCAACCTTACATAAGACATACAAAACATAATTGGCGAAACGTGGGTGATAGTCCACCTCTGCCTACCCCTTCGGGAATATAGGCATGATTTATGTATGTAGAATGAATGGAGCGAGAAAAGTCGTAATATTCCGACCCACCTGCAAATTGTGCCGACCCATCCTCCAGTTGTCTTCTATCGAGCGTATGTCCTGAATTATCTTGGGGTAGAGCTGGCGGTAGAACGAGTGCGGTCTGTGTTGGCATCCCGGCTTCGGTTTGAACAAGTACTGGATCCTGTGCGAGGAGAAATTATTTTCACTATTTATCCCGATGAATTTGTCCTTACTTAGGGATCTCTATTTACCACTAAAGTCTAGTTTTTTATCTCTGATACTAAAACGACATTCGCTATATTGCCTCTGTGTTTTTGCAATTACAAAATAGTGATGTGCCACTACTAACGAAAATTAACGACAATTGAAAGGACATCATTCACGTCAGGGCCCATACAAAAATAGCTAAAAATTTTTTTGTACTCGAACGAATAAATACACGATCCAAGTTTGAATAATTTTAGAGATACCCTTAGGCAATAGACCGACATAAATCTAGTCCCTATTTAATTTCATTCTCTTGTCTTTAAGGTCTGAGCATACGTAACAGGAAAACACTTCGGACGGGACGACCTCTCTCGTACAAAAAGCTCCGTCCGTGTCTTCGAGACATATGTCACACGGGGCTTTTTGTACGAGAGAGGCCAGGGCCACGTCCCGTCCGGGGTGTTTTCCCCCGTTACGTATGCTCAGACCATAATATATACCATTTGCCACGGCAAATGGTATATATTATGGTGCCCCCCGAGCAAGGCTTGCGATCCCGCTAAGGGTCGCGACCCACAGATCGAAAAACACTGTATAATAGCTTATAGCAAATAGAGATGTATCACACATCTGGCACGAATCTCTATCCTAAATTATTACACAATTATTACAAAAACACCACTCACCACCCCCTCCGCTCGGCCAGCCCCCGCCACAGCGAGTCCGTCCTGACCTTCCGCTCCACCAGCTTCTTCCAGAGCATACCCTCGGAGATCACCCGCTGCCACTCCCGGCAGACCAGCTCTGCAGCGCACAGGGAGCCAGCGTCCAGATAGGAGAGGATGTTCTCCGCCACGTGGTCGAGGCCCTTCTCTGGAAGTGGTAATGCTAGATTAATTCTCATTTCATTTTCTCCACTGTTTTTGTTAATAATAATATAATAATAAAATTTATTGCACATAAACATAAGTAGTAGGTACACACACGTTATTACAAATTAATTGTGCACCAGGAGAATGTTGCTCTAGCCCTAGGAAAGGCAATGCCCTAGAAAAGGGGCTATAAGGCTGCTTTTACACCAGTGACGTGCGAGGATAATGGTTCTCCTCAAACACACGCCTACACCAATAGAATCATTCCATGATGAAGAAACGAGAATGACAAAAAGGATTTACATGGCGGAAGTGACGGAATGGAGAAATGGGAAGGGGAAGGCCTAGGCGGATCTTTTATAATCAAATTGAAAGTATATTAAAAAAGGGGCCAGGTGAATAGTACCCGAAACCGACATGCATGAAGAGATCGGATGAAAGCGAAAAACGTTCCACACACCAATCGATGTATCGTCGATCGATATTTTTATTTGACGTCGCGTCAGTCGATTCGTACAATAATAATATATTTTTACACTGACACCTATCATCTAGCCCAAAGTAAGTAGCCTAAGCACTTGTGTTATGGATACTAGATGACGGACATATTTTTAATATAATTATGTTTATAAAATGTTGAAAATATACTACATAAACATATACATAACCATGACTCGGAAACAAACATTTGTGGTCATCACAAAGTTTGCCCCTACCAGGATTCGAACCTCTTGGCCAATATCCAGCAATCTGAGGATTCGACCAAGGCGGCCGTCTGTCCGTATGTCAGTTGCCATGTACGAAAACCACGGGAAAGATGATTTTTCGATGTTTTTAAAAATGAGATTCTGGCAGATGGACAATAAAAAACATGCTAAAGTGAATAAGGGCCGGCGCAGATTGGCGGCACGGATGGCAGGCTATTTTTAGGCGACGAATAAAAAATATAACTAATGAGTATGAAAATAAAGTTTAAAGTTGCATGTTGAAGGTCGTAGGTACAAAAACAATGCCGTGGGATGCTATTAGGCATGCCGTGTCGGTAGCCTTGGCAGTCTTCGGGACACCGAGAGAAACCGCGACAAGACAAGACCTAAGATCGCCTCGGCATGCCTAAGGACGCCTCGGCACGCTTAAGGATACCACGGCATTGTTGCCGCCAATGTCCGCTTACATGTAGGGATGCCAATGGATCCCTTGCCACGGTAATACTAGAAAGCAAGCATTGTGACTCAGCCATATTTTTGGTACAAAACCACAGCCGAGCGGTACGTCAAAATGCGATAGGGATATGTCAAAAATCGCCCGTACTGTTTAAAAGACAACACACCGTCCGTTCGTCACTGCGCTGCGGCACATTCGCTTCGCTGTTGCATGCCGAGCGCATGCTGAGATCAGAGGTGCGTGAGTTAGCTCCCGCTTCGTTTGTTTAAATGAAATCCAAATACTGGATTTTGGATTGGCCGTGTGGTGACGGTAGAGTAGAATACAATTGTCACCACCCCAAATCTCTCCCATGGGCGTCGTACAAGGCGACTAAGGATAAATCAGTGATGAGGAATGGGCAGCAGCGTTCCTCTTATACCTACCACCTAGCAAAGTACTGCGACTTTTGTGCCCGATAAATGGCAATAGGCTCGCCACCTATTACATGGGACCTAGCATAATTGGCGAAGCGTGGGAGATAGTTCGACCTCTGCCTACCCATTCGGGGATATAGGTGTGAATTATGTATGTATGTGTGTATGTAAAATACTGGATATACCTAAAGTATTACCGTGCCCTTTCTCTGCCGTGCCGCCAATGTGCGCCGCGCCTAATAGCAGGGGCCATAGTCCAGATAACTGATATTTATATTCATAAATATGTATTCACCGTGGAAAGAGAACGGATCGCGTCAATGTTTACTTATTCCACAGGCGATGGCGTCTGCTATCCTGATTTCACAAGACGCCTGCCCAATCTAAAATTCTAATCGACACGGCGAACCAATCGGGCGGCCGTTGCCAAAGAAATACAAAACGAAGATGATAATAATATGTATTCTCAAAAAAAAAAACAACAAATTCAAATTATAACGAATGTGACGTGCCATCGAATCCACATCGATAGATACTATTGGATTTTCTTTACGACCTAAGCCTTTGGCCGAATGCCTTTACTTTACAGCGTCTCCCATGTTTTTTGGTGAAGGCGAAGGCCTCGTCCTCAAGCCTCGCAGTCGGGCACTCCCTAAGAGCCTTTCCCCACAGCAGGCGTCCCCCTGTATATCCCGGAGGGAGATGGGGAAGGCGAAGACCTTGTCCTCAAGCCTCGCAGTCGAGCACTCCCCAAGAGCATTTCCCCACAGCAGGCGTCCCCCATAGGGGGATAGCATCTCCCGTGGGGAGATATACTGCCGCGGAGGGCGCGCCTCGCAGGGCGCTACGAGTCGGAGCTTGGAGCGGCAGGCCTGAGGGTGCCTCTAAAGGCGCGGACCTCGGCTCAGGCGTGCCGTGTAGTGAGGGGGAGATACTGGGTGTGTGGTGACGGCACAACAGAATACAATTGTCTCCACCCCCATTTCTCCCGTGGTTGTCGTACAAGGCGACTAAGGATAAAGACAGCGATGAGTAATGACGCGCTTACGAAAAACGCATTAACTACCTTTTTACAAGAATGGGCAGCAGCATCACTCCTATACCACCTAGCAACATACTGCGATTTTATGTGCCCGATAGATGGCAATAGGTTCGCCACCTATCACATACGAAC
The DNA here is from genome assembly GCA_963931975.1 of Cataclysta lemnata. Lineage (NCBI taxonomy): Eukaryota > Metazoa > Arthropoda > Insecta > Lepidoptera > Crambidae > Cataclysta > Cataclysta lemnata. The sequence continues at coordinate 3,120,286 of OZ008365.1, forward strand.
TTTAACTTAATAGGCGAAAAGTGGGTGTTTAATTCACCTCTGCCCACTCCTTCGGGGATTTAGGCGTGATTTATGTATGTATGAGACGCTGGGACAACTTACTGGGCAACATGCTGATGAAATCCCTCTGCAGCATAGGTTTGAGGTAGGCGTTGATGTGCCCATGCTGGTAGTGGCACATGCGCGCCAGCAGCTGTTCGACGAACTCAACCTGGAAACAGAGACAGAGGCGTTACATTAACATGGACGACTGTATATTTTCTTAGTAGTCAATAAAAGTCACGATGGTTGGTAGTTAGGTACTATATTGCTTCAGTTTCGATATGATAATGTATCCCCTTTTTTTTAAAGACCTAGGCTGTTGGTCCAGACGCCTTTACAGTACCGGTTTTTTGGGGTAAGCGAAGACCTTGTCCTCAAGTCTTGCAGTCAAGCACGCCATAGCAGACGGCCCCATGGGGGGACGGCATCTCCCGGGGGAGACCATACTGCCACGGAGCCCGAGTCGGAGCTTGGATCAGCAAGCCATGTTTTAATTTTAACATGTCCTGAGCCTTTCCATTTACAAAAATAAGGTGTCGCAACTATCGACACACAAGTCCATTGCCACCGATCAATGGCGTCACTTATAAACTAATATAGTAGCTAAAGGATCGACGTTTCGAGGATTGGCGCGGGCCAATCGCTTTGCGATAGCGCGGGTGTGAGTGGCACGCTGTCCTCTACAACGACCATGACGTAAACCTAACCCTGTTCCGTAACTAACGAACATGCAAAATGTCTGCCAGTACTAACTGCCGCAGTCAGGGACGTCAATTTACTTTCATCATCACCAGTACCTTTAATGTCCCTACTGCTGGGGCACGGGCTTTCCCTATAGATGGAAGAATATAGGGAGATTGGACCATAGCCTACCACGCAGCACGGAGTAGCTCGAGATAGTAAATTTTCGGTGACCCATCAATGACCTGCCCTAGCGAACAATGTTAAGTTTACTTAATCATGGTTATGCCACTGCGCTAGCGAGCTCCTTGCGATCTGAGATATTTTTTGTTTTATCGCCCTTGGTTTATTATGAGAGAATAACTCTTAGCGTTCCATGGATTCACCGTGCGGGTGCCGGGTCCATAGTGTGGCGCAGAGAGGGGAGTCAGTGCCAGCGCCTGGGACTTGTGACCCAACTGTAAGTTTACGGGGTGCCTTTTTACAACTATTCCAACACTCAATTTCGCCACCCCAACTTCTGTCTCAGCCTAGCCCACAGACCTCTATTATACAAGTACGCCGGACTGAATACGTCTACTAAAATGACAAATGTTTCTTGTGCCTATTCGAAGCGCCCCATCGAGCGGCAAGGGTACTAAATTTGACGTTTGTTGCTTGTATTCGACATTACAAATGCATCTCCAACATTGGTTCCGTGGACGTTCACTTTCGTGCACCAGTGCCAAGATGGGGTTAATCAAATTGGCTTCATTTTTCGGATGACAACCTTCAGTCCAGCATACTTGTTTAATAGAGGTCAGTGGCCCAGCCACTATTCCCTCACCTGGTCCGTTTCGTTCCACCTGGAGAAGTAGTTGAGGCAGGCGTCCCGCTCGGCGGCGTACGCGGGGCTGCTGGGCGCTGGCCGCACGCCCGTGTCCAGGCATGTCAACGACGTCACCTGTTGCAGACACATACATGTAGGTACATACATACATAAATCACGCCTGTAACCGCCAAGGGATAGGCAGAGGTGAATAAATACCCACGTTTCACCAATTAGGATAGGGCCATGTAATATTTGGCGAGCCTATTGTCATTTATTTTGTGCCGTGTGGTGACGGCAGAGTAGAATACAATTGTCACCACCCCAAATCTCTCCCGTGGGTGTCGTACAAGGCGACTAAGGATAAATCAGTGATGAGGAATGGGCAGCAGCGTTCCTCTTATACCTACCACTTAGCAAAGTACTGCGACTTTTGTGCCCGATAAATGGCAATAGGCTCGCCACCTATTACATGGGACCTAGCATAATTGGCGCAGCGTGGGTGCTAGTTCGCCTCTGCCTACCCCTTCGGGGATATAGGCGTGAATTATGTATGTATGTATTGTCATTTATCGGGCACGAAAATTACCTTATATATTAGAAAAATCGTTACACCTGTCGTCGTACAAAAGAACATGATTTTTCGAACATTTGCTAACAACAATTTTCTTAAATAAACCAGTCTAACTAACTGAGTAGCATAAGCACTTGAGTTACGGATACTAGATGGTCTCTTGACATGGGTCTTTTGCATCAGTTTTCTATACATACATTCATCACTACCATCTATCCAGTATTAAGGGAAGAGGAAACATACTGAACAGGGCAGAAAGATAAGACTAATGAAAAAGTTAACAAATCAGTAATAATTTTAATAAATTCTAATTATGCTTTTACATCTAGTTGGAGCAAAGGGTGATTGATAAGGATCTAATAAATTATTCCATCTGCTTAATGACAATGTCAATATTTTCTATTGGAGCAATTACCAGGGCCAAAGTGCATTATTAGTACATACAAGTAATTTATATCAAATAAATTACTATCAAACCCTAAATAGGAACGTCAATAATGCACATTACTAGATTATGAAAACATGCCATATCCCAGTATGTATAGGTAAACCACAATAATTCTTACAATTCTACACAATACAGAGGAGTCAAAAAATTCTGGTAATAAGATACGGTAGTGACAGCAAAGCAGAATACCATTGGCACCAACCCCCGTAGATATCTTACATGTTACTAAGGGTTGTAAATGAAATGAGGAATGGGCAGCAGCATTCTTAATGGGCCACCTAGTAATGCTGTAGTGCCTGGCCGATGGCAATATACTTGCCCCATATAATAATAACTTAGCATATTTTATCTGCCTACTTTTTGGGAAAATAAAGTTGTTTTCTTATATTTGCACGAGCACTACACATTTGAAATAAAACAACTTTTACGGATAAGACTCGCGTATAATTTGGTGTTTGGCATATTAATTATTTAACCCGACGTTTCGATCACTTTACAGTGGCCGTGGTCACGGGGGGACTAAAGATGACAGGTGTCCTCACAATCAAGTAATAATTAACTACCGTCATAATATTTGATATTTTAGGTGTTCCAATTTACACAAACAGAGCTTACAGTATCATTGTTTTTGGCAGTATGAGGACGGTGTTGGGATTTAATTATTCTAATAATTGGGTCCCAAGCAGGTGGTATGTTCCAACCATTATCCCTATTGAAGTTTGGATGTTTCTTGATTTCAATAGCTTCACGTATCATTCTAGGTATATATCGTTCCTCTTTTGCTAGAATTTGCGGTTTGTCAAATCTTAAATAACAGTAGGCCTATTCCCTAACTTTTTTTGACAGTTGAAAGTGATGATCACTGAACTATTTACTTATCCATTACTACTTTACTATAATGCTATTGTGACACTTGTCCTGTGATAACAGCAATGTATTAGTAAATAGTTCGGTGATCATCACTTTCAACTGTCAAAAAAAGTTAGGGAATAGGCCTAAAGGTTAAATAAGTAATATGCCAAACACCAAATTATACGCGAGTCTTATCCGTAAAAGTTGTTTTATTTCAAAAAAAATATAGTTGGTCGAAAAAAGAAAATGGTACTAATAGATAATAATAGACTTTTATTTAATGATAGTGAAGCCAAATTAAGCCAATCTAAGATTACATAACAAATATTGTTATGCATATTCAACTAGATTGGATAATGTATTGTGCTGTAACCACTACGAAACAAGAATATTAGCACTTAAATAAAAATGTACTGATATAACAGCAAAAGTCCAGAATATAATCTGGTTTATTTAATAATTCACCTCTGCCTACCCCTTTGGGGATATAGGCGTGATTTATGTATGTATGTATGTATGTATTTAATAATCCAACATATTATTATAGTTTCCCTTTTAATTTTCTATGTACCTGTCTGTTCATTACATGGTCCTATCTGTCTCTCTTCATTCATCACTAGCACACTGTTCTGGTGTGATGGATGATATGAATCAAAAGGGAGAGGATGGCTTAATGATATCTGATATAAATGGTAGAGGGAATATACTGCACCAACCGCACATAAACTGGAAACAGGGCAGGAAGAAGAAGTACTGATACATTCTACACAACCAATAAAGTTTATTTAGGTACACCAATGACATATTATCCAACTTTAAATGAATATCTCTAATGTCTTTCTCTTTCATTCACATGTCATTTATAAGGCTAGATGCTCCTCAATTTTTAGTACCTGTTGCTCCTCAATTTTTCTCCCATCTGCATTACCCATTTTAATACACCAATGAAATATTCACAATACATTTAACAAATTATCTATAGCCCTTAGGGGGATCGCGAAGCCTTACTCCAGGTCTCAAATGGAAAATGCAACGGTCTATCTTACAATACAAAGCACAGTGAGATTGAAATGAAATAGAGACTTTTATGTCTGTCTATTGCCTAAGGGGGTCCCTAGAAATTTGCAACCTGTACGGGGATAGCATATTCAAAAAGATTGAAATACACGGTTCTATAGTAATCAATAATGAATGAAGCACGTTTGACTACACAAAACTTATTTGTCAACCTTCATCTGTTTGATTGCACAATTGTTTTACCATTATAAGGTAAATTATCACAAAACCAACTGTGAAAATTTACCTTATTATGGTAACCTGTTTATTGTATATTGAGTAAATGTTGAGACAAATTATTACAAATAAAAATAACTACATACATATTATAAGTAAGGATGAAAGTATGTACATTACATTGGTTATGCTTGATGATAAGTTTAACAAGTCATAGTCCATCACAGTAGGTTTTAACAGGTTTGTGTGTTAGGCTAATTGTGGTCGAACCACTAAGTAACGCAAGGTTTGTGGCCACCCATCCAATGACCAGCAAAAGCCAACATTGCTTGGCTTACGCAATCTAAAACCAAGCGTGCTCGCCATCAAGCTCCTTAGTTTTAACAGTGAACAGTAATTATCATTATGTCATGAATTGAGCATTGTCTAGTTTGGTAAATTGCGAAACCTCAAAGGAAAGTAGGACATGTCATTCATGGTGTGATTCATCATAAAAAAACACTAAGGAAACTTTTGCACAGCAAATCAGTTCGGTCAATGCCTTTTTTAACCGCCAATGATGAATCTATCGCTAAATATATATTATATTTATGTTATTTTAGCATCGTAACCATGACAGTAACTTTGTTTACTGTAGCGTGTCTCACAGAACCGAGCCAAATAAAGCTAGATCTGAGATAATACGATCAAAGCGTAGTGTTACAATAGTAAGGCAATAAAGAGAGTAGTGAGATATTTTTTACAAAAAAATGGAAAATGAAACATCCGCAATGCAGAATGCAATATTGTATTCGCGTTCTTTATAAATGAATACATAAATCAGAAAAAAGTTTAGGTAATTATAGTTTCTGTTAAAAACTAGCATTGGCATTCTTCCTTTAAATAAGAGAACAATTTCTAGGTATGATCAAAAAAGAATACAAAAGCACAAATGGTACAAGTAAGAGAAAAGATGGCGGATAGTCGTGACATTACTGTATGTTCCACTTAAATATTTCTAGCATACCTGAGGCGGTATAGTATCTTCTATCATCCTTTCAGTCTCCATTTTTGCTATTTCACTAAACACATTAATTTATGTCCACTAGTATCACCATCAAATAACCAAATCACATACGCTAAATATTCATTGCTCGCATGACGTCAAGACTATTATTTTTGTTATGAAATATGTGGCAACGAATTTCTCTCCATGCAGCCAATTTGTAAAAATTAACACACATGACAAGATTAGAAACTTTTCTTACCTACTTCGTAAATCTTTTTTATTTTTATTTAAATAATCAAAATTTAAAACGGTCATGTAAAAGGAAAATAATTAAAATCAGATATCATTGTGGATTGGTAATAGATTGTGTAGGCACTACATAATTATGATATTATGTATATAGTTCCACAAGTCTGCTATTTACCGTTGTATAAATCCACTTATATACACAAAATTTTGACTGTTTGATACAGCTTTAATGAAGAAGAAATTTGATTGAATTTTAATATTTTTACATTTGTTTCACACATTTACTAAACTGGGTAGGTATGTTTGTTTCTACTACCGTCTACAGTCAGATATTAAAAAAAAAAACAATGTTGCTATCTAAATATATATTTTTTGGCTTTTATAATGGGAGTAAATAAAGATTAAAATTATTGAAATTTTTAAAAATATTTATTAAAACCAATTTCCTTACAATATTCATCTTTTCAATTTGAAATACTACAAATCATATATAAAATTTTATTCATTTTGTCAGTGTTGATTTATCATAATGCAGTTGACCAAAGATACTTAAAAAAAATAAAAGGTACCAAATTAGCTTAAAATAGCAACATTAATAAAAATAATGTCTATTTTAATTGACAATATACGTCACGCATTTGACATATTTTGTGCATTTGACTGATTCAGATTTGATTGAAATAACATTGGAAAATAGTTTTATTTAATATATTTCTATACAAAGAGAGAGCCCTAAGTCAAGTGATGATTTTCGCAACTTCGTCGCTGAGATCATCACTTCAATCAGAAGCTTAAATTTATCCAGGGTATGTTGATATATTCTGCATAAATGGGTGACATCAACAAATACTTTTTTCTGCTGATAGGTCCAATCTATTCCTTTTATTCATAACTAAAAATCAAATTTCACATGGCCTTACATGAGATGTTGAATCTTTTTTAAGTTTCACCATGAACTCTTAGGGAACTACAATAGAAAATAAATATTAATAAGCTTATTCTTCTACCTGCCCTGTTCCCAGTCTATCTGGGGTCGTCTGACCGATATGAATGGATGAGCAAACATACTGCATGTTTGCTCATCCATTCATGTCGGTCAGACGTCAATTAATAAGCTTATAAATATTAAAAAACTAGACACGGATTTCAAATATCATACATAATAAAATCCTATACATTGTCTAGCATAGTTATCTAGCAAATGCCATTTTAGTTTCCAATAAAGGGTTTATTTCGACATTCCTTTGATTTTGTCAGGCTCTTCAATTTCCATGTTCTAAGAGGGCTGCCTTTTTACCAATTTATGTAAAAAATAATGTAACTAAATCTAGATTTTACTTCATCACTATATTTATATTTTTAGTATATTATTTTTTATTAACAAAGTTATCATCACCCATACTAAACATCTTATGGCGGGTCCCAATATTCTATCTAACAGTTGAAGATAGATGTACTACAGCTTAGTTGCTTAGCAACTTCTGTTATTTATCGTAATAATAATATAACAAAAAATGCCAGGCAACTTAACTTTAGTAACCTAACTTTTAACTGTAGATAGAATATTAGAACCAGTCGTTAATGTGTAACTGTTTCATATGGAATATAATTATGATGGTTTCAGGTGCACAATGCTTTCCGAAGATAGTGTGGAGAACCGCCTTGGGCCTCCAGGTGTTAACTCACGCTCATTGAGTGCTGCACACACTGCTGCTGACTTGGAGGTAGGGCTTTCAGACCTTAAGAAATTCTAAATAAGATAATATGAGATTAGCCTTTGCTACTGACACATTATCATTTAACATATTGTATTAGACATTTAAGAAAAATCATGCAGCGGAAATGAGAACGTTGAGATGGATGTGTGGCGTGACTAGGAAAGTCAAAATTTAGGAGTAAAATGTTAGCATGGGACCACCTACTTATACCACCTAGCAATATACTGCAATTTATGTGCAATTAGCGAAAACTTTTGGTGTCACTATCACCAAAGCCAATATCACTGAAGGGGCAGGCAGACCTCTGCCAACTCCTTGGGTGATATTGGCGTAATTTATGTTTATTGATAGTAAACATTGACATGTTTGAATTCAGAACAACAGTAGCACGAAAACGTATAAGTAAATCCGTACTATTAATTTTTTTTTATGTTAGACAGGGAAGCTCTTGCCCTTCATCTCACCTGATGATAAGTGACGATAAGGGCTGAAGATAGAATCGAGCTTCACATAGAACCCTCAGCCACAGAGGGACTGGCTATCTTATCACACATTGTCGGAACACAATTATGCTGTTAACATTATTATTATGGCGACAGATTTTGATAAGATGGTGGTAGCTAGCCAGACGGACTTCAAAGAAGTCCTACCGCCAACCAAATCGAGCACAAATTTGTACCCCCTGGGGATCGAACCTGGGGCCTCTGGATCTTCATTCCGGTGGGCGAACCGCTAGACCACGGAGGCGGTTATTATAAAGCTAAAGAGTTTGTTTGGTTCTTCTTCTCCCTGCCCTGTTCCCAGTCTATCTGGGGTCGGCGCAGTATGTTTCCTCTTCCATTCACATCAGTCAGACGTCACCAAGCCATCCACTCCCTTTTGATTCATATCACCCATCAAACCGTAAAGGTGCTAGTGATGAATGAATGTACAGAAAAGAGACGGAACGGACCATATCGAGAGACCGATGAACGGAGAGAGTGATTGGAATGACAACATTCCAATCCATACTGCTGAAGTAGGTTTAGCTACCTTCAGTCAGAAGTCGCGTCCCTTTTCGCAGGTGCTGAAAGAGATAGAGCACGTGTACTTCTCCCCGCCGTCGGAGTTCGACGCGGGCAGGTACGTGCTGGAGCATGTGCCCGGCTGCCCGACCAGCCAGGACGTCGAGCAGATGTTCACCAAGCTAAAGAGACAGCAACAGGTGGGGAACCCTGTTCCCAGTTTATCTGGGGTTGACTCACTGCCTTTTGATTCATTTTATCCAACGTGAAGTGTAAAGCGTAATTGCCGCGTGGTGACGGTAGCGTAGATACAATTGTCACCACCCCAAATCTCTCCCGTGGGCGTCGTACAAGGCGACTAAGGATAAATCAATGATGAGGAATGGGCAGCAGCGTTCCTCTTATACCACCTAGTAATATACCGCGACTTTTGTGCCAGATGGCTCGCCACCTATTACATGGGACTTGACATAGTTGGCGAACCAGGTGCCAGTTCACCTCTGCCTACCCCTTCGAGGATATAGGCGTGTTTTATGTATGTATGTATTATTTTTATTTATTTATTTATAGGTGTTTGTGGCATTGTTATTATTTAACCGGACGTTTTGATCGCTTTACAGCGGCCGTGGTCACGGGGAGACTAAAGATGACACGTGTCGTCATTTTAAGTTTTAATTCAATTGACAACATTTAATTTTTTCAACATACCTTTATTATGATGTTATATGAAATTAAACCGAAAATGAAGACACCCATATTTTTTATTTCTTCTGAGTTCAGTCGTTTTCATACAAAAAATAATGATTGAAATACTGGTCATTCTAAACAGACGTAAGCGCCAAATGACGTCACTGTCGTGGACGAATGGCGAAATTACTCTTGACTCGAAAAATAAAAATATCACTTGTCAAAATTGACGAACTGGCGTTTCCGGTGTCGCAAATAAAAACATTTTATCTGAAATGTTTGAAATTAATTTCAAAGTCGAATACGTTTGAAATTAAAGTTTATGAAGGGTTTCATTTTATTGCGACTTTAATATTGTTAATTTCGACGATGACAATTATTAACATTAGATTTGATTTATGACTACCGTCTGTCATCATGTCTATGATAACTTTTTTATTCTTCCATCTAGGAAGGCAAACGTTTTAATTCATACATCCCCGACCGTGACGTCATCGCATGATTTTTACATTTTATTTTTTTCCTTTTTACAGGTGGTTTCTGGGAAAGCACTCCATCTCATCTCCCAGCAACGCGACAATTGCGACCGAGAGTTCTCCGAAATCCAGACCATACGAGGCCAGCTCTCGAAGACACTTCAAACGTGCCGCGAAGCCAGGGCCCACCTCAGGAACGCCTCTAACCACCTCACCATATCCACCTTTGTCATACTGGCTAATGTCCGAAAGAGACAGATAATAAGGTCGGTTCTCAAGTCTTTGGAACTGTTGAGGAGTTTGAGGAGCGTGGAGAAGGATGTGGCCGATTTGTTGAGCAAGAAGGAGTATTTTCAGGCGATAGAACTCATTTTGAAAAGCAGGCGTGCTGCGAACTGTCATAAAGAGTATACGTGCATCGCAGACCTAGCCACTCGCCTACAGGACACTCTGGACATGACAGAGGAGAAACTGGATTCGGTACTGTCGTCTTTGTGCTACAATTTCGACGATAACGTCTTCAGGAAACTCAGGAAAGCTTACGACCTGATTGGGAAAACGCAAGTGGCTATGGAGCAATTGCATATGCATTACTCGTCAGCTGTGAACGTGACCTCTGTAGAAGCAGTGAAACCGTACATAGCGAGCTCCTCGAGCGACATGAAGTTTCAGGACATGTGCCAGTGTATATTGCCCAATAAAGCGCCCTTTTGCTTGCTCAATCTGTGCGAGAACTTATTCATGATAATGCGTAGCTACTACTTGCTAGTCAGTTGGCATTCGAAGCACGACGAACCGGAAGTGGCGCCCTCCACGAGCGTGTTCGAAATTGAAAAGAATGTCAGCCGCGAGTACATCCGACAGAAACTGAACGCTGGCCTCGTGAGGATATGGCACGACGTCCAAGCGAAAGTGTCATTGTTCCTCAAGAACTCTGGGCTCGAGGAATATCCGTTCGAGAAGTTCATACAGATGCTGGGCATCCTGAGGAAGTTGACGCAAGTAGCTGAGGTGTTTTGTGGCGACAAATCGGACTTGCTCCAAGATTTCATTAAGACTCAAAGCGTGTCTTACATAAAGAACTATCACAGGGGCCGGATGGAGGAATTGAAACTTTTCTTGGAGAACGAGGGTTGGGAACAGTGTCCTGTGAAGGCCACATTCAACTTGCTGAACCTGCAAGAGTTTAAGCAGTTCAGAAAGTTCCTGAATCCAGCCCTATCGGACACGTCGATGGCTAAGGCGCAGTCAGACGGAGCGTCCTCAGTGCCTTCGCAAGACGACAGCGTCTACATCACCAAGTATTTCAAGCAGAAGACCAGCCATACTCCCTTCGAGATGTTCCGCAACGAGAATGTGACTAACGACGACATATTTGGCTTGGAACCGGAGTTGGATGCCAGCGATGAGTCAGACGATGAACCCGAAGAGCTGAAACGGGAATATGTGGACGATCTCGACCGACACGAGTACGCGACAACCAACAGTGAAGTGACGCCTGAAAGCCCGTCGAAGATCAAAGAGAGTGTCATAGTGACGAACACTACGCTGTCAGTGCTGAGGAACTGCGGCCAGTACCTTCAGATATGTCGGTATTTACCGCAGATATCGCTGGAAGTGGTGGTGCTGATGAATCAGTTGTTCGACTACTATTTCTACACGGTGCACATGTTTTTCACGTCCGACCTGGATGTCGCTTCTAGCACGTTGTACACACCTAAATTGAATATGGTTCTGAAGAGGATATCCAACAGTATAGACTCCGGTTCTGAATCTGATGAGAAATCGTTCGCTTGTCCGGATTTGCCTCAACACCTGGATATGTCTTCAGAGGAGACCCTGCATGGGTTAGGTGAGCGAATAGTTGCAGTGGAAAGTGTTATATTTCTAGCGAAACAGTACGATTTGCTGCAACCCTACCTAGAAACTATAGTGGCTTCCCATCAGAAGTTGATCTTGGAGCATTTCAGAGATAATACCCTTGCTGTCGTCCAAGACTTGAGGATGCCTGTATACATGTGCTCAGCATCCAAAGCTGTAGATGCTAGATCTGCCCTAATAGCGATGTCTCAAGTTAAATGGGACGTGAAAAACGTGGCTGTAGAACACAGCCCCTACGTCGACATGATTACCAGGAAAATACAAGTGTACGCGCTCCGCCTGGAAAATGTTTCGAGCAAAGTGACATTGAATTTGGAAGTGTTAAACTCTGTTTGGAGTATGTTGTCCAAGTTTATAGTGCATTTGCTGGTGGAAGGGTTCTCGAATGCTACTAAGTGCTCCAACGGTGGTAGGGGTTTGATGCAGTTGGATTATAGGCAGTTGTTCGTGAAACTAGAAAAGATATCTGGCTTAAAGCCGATCCCCTACCAAGAGTACGTGGATAGGTATGTCAAAGCGTATTATTTACCTAGGAAAGGCCTGGAGGATTTCATTAGGGAAAGGACTGATTACTCCAACAAGCACTTGCTTGCGTTAGTAGTTTGCGCATGTGAAAACAAGAGAGACAGGCAAGCTTTGACTGCTATTGTGGAAGGCAAAGATATATCCTCATGAAGTCCGTTAGGTACTTCAGAAAATATTTATTATGTCACACCTGACCAGCAAGTACGCCCGCTACGCGTACGTAAAATACTACCAATTTTTACCTCGGGCGGTAAAAAAGAAAGCCTCGGAAACGCTTATTAATCGTCAAATACTTTTTGTTTTACCGCCCTTGGTAAACATGTATTATTAAGTGTAAATGGGATTGAACGCAAAACAGATAATGCTTTAGTTAATGTCGAAATGTATAGGTTTTGTTGACTGTCTGAAAGAAATGTCTCAAAAATATATTAGTGCAGATAGTAAAATTATTCACTGCAAAACAAAGTAATCTGTGGTAAAAAAACAACTTTTGTTAAGGTTAATTTTTTATTTCGTTTTATGAATTGTGATGTTTTCGTAGGGCATTTTTTAGAGACCATATTGCGGACGAGAGTATTAAGTCAGTTTTTCTGTTCTTAGTGCCTGTGTTGGTAAATTAATAATTATAAATATATTTAGGAATGTTAACACTGTTAACGTGGGTGCTAGTTCACCTCTGCCTACCCCTTCGGGGATATAGGCGTGATTTATGTATGTATGTAACATTGTTCTGTAGTTAGCGCGGCATCTTTAAAAAATGCGCAGCACAATGCAAAATGATTATTATTGTGAACTAGAAAATTCTATTTATACATATAATATGTATAACCTTTGGCTCAAATATCATAGTGATTAAGCCACAAATCTATAGAAAAAATCGTAAAAAAAAGCAATGTTATTAGGTAGTAAGCAAAAAATCATTCCTTGGTCCTTCGAGCCTCACTCTCGATAAAAACTGTACTTAAACCTATTGAAACGCGTAATATGCTTGTCATGTGATATTTTTTAAGTGAATTAGATATAGATTTTGTGTTATTAAAGCGTCATCGATTATTTTTTCGACGCACTATTGATTTTATAAATAAAATCGTTTAGACGCCTATAATAAAAAAGAAATTGTAAATTATTATTTTTTTTACTGATTATTATAAAATTATTAGAAAAGTTATTAGACACAATAATTTCATAATTGGTTGGCCAATCAGAATCGTGACATTGGGGACCTATGTTTAAATAAATGGATCAGTAATGAAAGTTATTACAGATCCATTTATTCTAAGGGTGTAGGCAGCGATGAGTACCTAACGGGTTGCAGCGTTCCTCTTTTAGATGGCAATAGGCTCGCGCCTATTACATGGGATCAGCAACCTCGGACTAAATAGCTAACATCATAAAAAAGAACGTTTCTTTTACGACTTTTGTTATTTCATTAGATTAAAAATTACTGTCATACAAAAATAAATATTAATTTAATTCACCATTCGGATATTAATAACTCTATATTTTTGCACAGCGCGCTAGCGCAGCGTCGTCCTTTTGTTTATAAATAAAACGCAGAGTTACAAATGTCACGACAGTAAGTACAATAAAAACGTACCTATGTTAAAATTCTTACAACAAACGTAGTTTAACGTAAAATTCGTATAACTATCTATATACAATTATTATGTATATATACATACTTACTCTTGCGAGGTTGTTGGTGGATTACAATAAATAACCCTGTATAGTGCCACCAATTTATCTAGTCAGTTGGTGGTGTAAACAAAGAGTGTCATACAAATGTCAAAATCTCGGTGAGAGAGTTGTCACCCGTGCCGCCTACCCCTTCCGGGATAAACGGGCGTGATTTATGTATTTATGTAAATAGTTAATTATTCTGTATACATACATATTGCTTCGGTGGACTATTCCGCCTGTGATCGTGTCTGAATTCCGAATAATCTTAAATACTGTCATCATCATCACCAGCCCTTTAATATCCCCACTGCTGGTGCACATGCCTTCCCTATGGATGGGAGAATATAGGACGTGGACAAGTCTCTCTCCACCACTTGACAGTGTTTTGTCTCGAGATTTAGTGGGAGTTAGAGCGAGAGGAAAAGATTTTCTTTGCCCCGAAGGAGATGTGTCCACGTCCCGTGCTACGGGGGCTGGACCCCTTTGGGAATCGCCTGGACATGTTGTATAGTACCACCAATTTATCCCGTCAGTTGGTGGTTTCTTTTTATTTTTATGTTAGACAGGGAAGCTCTTGCCCTTCATCTCACCTGATGGTAAGTGACGATAAGGGCTGAAAGTGGAATCGAGCTTCACCTGGAACCCTCAGCCACAGAGGGGCTGGCTATCTTATCACACATTGTCGGAACACAATAATGCTGTTAACATAATTATTAGGGCGACAGATTTTGATAAGATGGTGGTAGCTAGCCAGGCGGACTTCAAAGAAGTACTACCGCCAACCAAACCGAGCACAAATTTGTACCCCCCGGGGGATTGAACCCGGGACCTTGAATAGACCACAGAGGCGGTTACAAAAGGGGTGGTGTCGGTCAACAAAGAGTGTCATTTAAATGTCAAAATGTACGGGTAAATTTTAGTTCCAATTTTCGCCGCCTGGCCAGATATGTTAGTGGCATTGGTTAACCAGTTTATGAATAATTATGACAAATACAAAACACAATAACAAACAATGATACTTTTAAAATGATCATCAAAGTATATTTTTATATTAATCCTGTTTATTTGTTGTAAGATTGCAAATGTTGAAACAATATAACAAATAATGAGTAATTGTGTTGGTTTTATTTGCGAAAGTTCGGTCTATTCCCAGTTTCCCCCGACTGCTCTCATAACGGGGTAGCTGAGAATTTTGTTGCATCTTCCCCCGAATATCATAATCGGGGCAAACTGGTGCCATTTTCCCCCGAAATATTATTTAATTTAAAAATCCATTTCGAAAACTAAAATCCACTCCCGACCCGTGGTACAACTGAGATGTCCAACTGGACACAACTGGTTGTACTACGGGGAAGTAAAATTAATCGTGCTACTTGCCTATTGGTATTAACTTCAGAGCAGATTACAATTTTACTGTCACCTCCCCCATCTCTCCCGCGGGTGTCGTACAAGGTGACTAAGGGTAAGGACAGTGATCAGAAATGGGCACCAGCGTCAGCTTTCCTTTTATGCCACCTAGCAATTTACTGCGATCTACGTGACCGATAGATGTCACTCAAAAAAAATTCTCCTGAGATCAATTGAAATAGTAAATAATCGTCCGTTTCAGTGTAAAACGTAAAAAGGTAATAAGAAGAGTCATATTTGGATTATATCTATCGAGAATATCGTGTTTTGGTTTTAGTACCTCATCATCATCATCATCACCAGCCCTTTAATGTCCCCACTGCTGGGGCACGGGCCTTATCTATGGATGGAAGAATATAGGGAGATTGGGCCATAACCCACCACGGTGGCCCAGTGCGGGTTGGTGGGTGCTAACGACTGCAGATGCAGCCGGGACCGCCGGCTTAACGTGCCTTCCGAAGCACGGAGGAACTCGAGATAATAAATTTTTGGTCACCCATCCAATGACCGGCCTGTGCCACGTGTATCCCAATAGTATCTAGTAGGACTGTAGGAAAAATAGGAGTAAATCCTTATTGAAAATGTTGAATATTCGCGTGCGTGGGAGCTGAAGCTGAGCTGAAGGTCCCTATTGTAGATAATCTAATCACGGTTGTTGTGTTAGCTCACCGAATCAATATTGCAAACAAACGTTTCCCCTACGCTCAGTTCTCGATCGTGAATATCCGCTGCTATACTCCGGACTAACTAAAAAGCCACGGAGTGTACTGTTTCCCTCGGTGATTTTTGTTCGCGTGTGTACAATTGTAGGTACATAATTTATTTCAAATATCTAGGTAGGATTAGACGGCAGAGCAGAATAGTTACAAATGTCACCGCCCCGAATCTGACCAGCGGGTGTAGTACAATGCGACTAAGGGTAATGGACAGCAGCATTTCTCTCATACCACCTAGCAATATAAATTTGTAATGCGATTTATGGGCCCGATATATGGCAATAGGCTCGCCACCTGTTACATGGGACCGAACATAATTGGCGAAAAGTTAGTGTTAATTCACCTCTGCCTACCCCTTCGGGGATATAGGCGTGATTTATGTATGTATAAATTTTCCGCCGTGTGGTGACGACAGATCAGTCAAATGTCACCATCCCGAATCTGACCCGCGGGTGTAGTACAATGTGACTTACCCCCGAATACAGAAACGCTATTCAAAATTTGAGTCCCGCTTAACATTTAAGTATTGTCAAAATTGGCGTTTTTCTATACAAATTCTGACAGGTAGTGTCCACTTAACTTTTTAAGCAGTCCCCTAAATTTGAGTAGCGTTTCTGTATTCGGGGGTTAGGGTAATGACAGCAATAACTTTTGTACCACCTAGCAATGTAATGAGATTTACGTACCCGATAGATGGCAACAGGCTCGCCCCCGTATTACATAAGGGACCCATAACACATCTAATTGGCGAAAGTGGGTGTTAACATTCACTTAAATGATTTACGCAGTCGTTTAAGCTGTTTTGTTTTTGTTTTAGCTGGCCTTAGCCATTTCATGAAATGGTCGGCCACATCGTGAACTGATAAATACTATGATATGGCCACGACATATCTGAAAACTGTCACAATCTTACAGCGAGGAGTTTTCCTGACCTAGTTTCATTATTTAAAAAAAAGGCGGTGGTGTCGGGTTGGGTATTAGCGACTGCAGATGCAGCCGGGACCAACAGCTTAACGCGCCTTCCGAAGCACGAAGGAACTCGAGATAATACAATTTTGGTCACCCATCCAAAGGCCGACCTTAGCGAACATTGCTTAATTTACGCAATCGTAGCCCGAACGCGCTATGCCACTGTGTGAGCGAGCTCCTTAACGACATCACTAGTTATTAGTTAATTTTACATGCAATCTCGACCATTTGTTAGCGATTTTACCTCTAATAACCTTAGTAATAAATAAGCCAGTTTACTCTCAGTGTACGGAGCAGTTTGTTCCGTTATACACGACTTGTTTCATACCGTTCGGTGTTGAGTTAGACCGCGAAATAATACAATAATCATGTTTGCGAATATTCTACTTATAGTGCTTTTGAGTGTGACTATGCGATTGGTGGAGGTCAAAGCCGGTAAATATTCTTTTTTTAATGTTTTTTTTATTACCAAAGAGTATAAAATATTGATCAAAATTGGCGCGAATTCCTAGGAGTTCGCGCTTTGCAACGTCCGTCACAATAGTAGGTATTTGTAAATAGAACTTAGAGCACTCAGTGAATCATTCGAAATATTGAGGTGTAGTGAATCACAATTATGTTAATATACTGGCTGTTGTATGAATACAGGTATATGATGAATATAGGTATATTGGGTAGCAACTTGTTCTAATTTTGGTATTTATTTAAAAAATAATAATGGGATATTATGGTAGTCAGGTACGAACGATTGTAAAGCACGATTCACACATATCAGTAAGGCCACAGCTCCGTCAAAGTGATTCAATTCACACATGTCAGTACTCAGTTCAAGCCGTGTGGTGATGGCACCCACCACTTTTTGGGATGATCTGGGGTGGTTGGAGTAGGATGATAAAGGGTCTACGCCCAATGGGAGGCTAAGTGCGGAAAGGCGCAGCAAAACTAAGTCTAGGGTGACGGCAGAGCAAAATACAATTGTCACTGCCCCCATCCCACCCGCGGGTGTCGTACAAGGCGACTAAGGATAAAGACAGCGATCAGTAATGGGCAGCAGCGTTTCTTTTATACTACCCTAGCAATGCGGGGCGTCCCACGGCCATGCCACACGGAGGGAATAGTAGATTTTCTATCAAGTGCACAAAACGGATCATTTTTGTCCGAGACTTTTAGCGGCCCGAGCCGAAGGCAAGGGCTGAGAGTAATGTCGAGGATAAAAATGGTTTTGTGGACGAGTTAGAAACTCTGCTTTTCACTTCGATTGCGAGGAAATAAACAGTAATTTAACTTAACATTTCTTAAAATTCAAACTAAAATTAGTACAGTTTTGAATACTAAAGGAAATTGTTTTTCTCATTGATATTAGGCTTGGGCTGCAGACCTATACAGCTAAGTGTTAAATTAATTTTGAAATAATAATTTTCTTAAATTAATTTAATACTTACCGTACCTACTTGAATTAAAATTTTAATATCTTTTACATACATACATAAATCACGTCTATATCCCCGAAGGGGTAGGCAGAGGTGAACTAGCACCCACATTTCGCCAGTTATGTTAGGTCCCATGTAATAGGTGGCGAGCCTATTGCCATTTATCGGGCACAAAAGTCGCAGTATATTGCTATTGCTAGGTGGTACAAGAGGAACGCTGCTGCCCATTCCTCATCACTGATTTATCCTTAGTCGCCTTGTACGACACCCACGGGAGAGATTTGGGGTGGTGACAATTGTATTCTTCTCTGCCGTCACCACACGGCAGAGAAGAATACATGGCATCTTTTATGTATTAAAAAACACATTAGGCAAATAAATTTAAGTAAATATCAAAAAATAACAAATTCTATGTCTGAATTTCTTATTGAGTTTGGCTGCATAGCTCATTTTCTTTGCCTTAATATAGATACTTTTATGATTAGATACGTTAATGCTCTAGAGCACAAAATTCGATTTTGTGCAGCCTATATCCTGCACAAACAAGCACTTTCAGAGCATGAGAAGTGAAATAGTTATTTTCACTTCTCATGATTCGTTTTGTGTACTTGATGGAAAATCTACTATTGTTGTACGTGAGTGCAAAGTTGTTTTTTAACCGCGTGCTCAATTTTGATGACCGAGCTAGCGAAGGATTCTAAAATTAGAATCCTGAGCGATAGCGAGGGAATCAAAACAGCACAAGGTGAAAAATCTTTGCACTCGAGTGCAACACGTAACTTTTCATCCCCCCAACGAGGAAATTGAAAAATACAAAAAAAAAAATACAATCACAACAGTTTCTGTTTTCACCCAGAAACTTCCACAACACCCTCCCATTAACCCAAACACACTCTCAACACCCACCCAGAAACACTTACAACATTCACACCCGCAATACACACCCATCCACTCAGACACACCCAAAAAACACCCATTCACCCAGAAACACCCACAAAACACCCGTTCACCCAGAAACACCCACAAAACACCCACCCATCCACCCAGCCACACCCGCAAAATTTATCCAGACACCTGTAAGTACCTAATAAAAATTACCGTCCCTAATGGAGTTCCGAGACGGTCAATCAGCTTGAGTCAAGCACGTTGATTTTCTGTATGTTTTTGTTCCGTTGCTAGCGTAAACAAATCAAACAAACCTAAAAAGCTTTTAAATGCTTGACTCAAGCATCAAGCAAGCATTGTAGACGATCAAAATGCTTAAAGCAAGATTGACGCCAAGCTGTTTGACCGTCACGGAACCCAAGGTCTTAACAAATTTATGACGTGAAAAGAAAATGGCGCGCGCAAAGCAAATTACAAAAAAAGTACACCAAGAAGGTTCCGAGTCTGAGTTTTTAACAAATTAAAATAGGTTGCATGATAATTTCGGCACCATGGAGGTAGAAATAAATAGGTTTAATGATGTTTTGAATTCACAAACTCATTGCACACGATGTTCTAAATTCAAATTTACTTTACCCTCTAGAGGATAAAAACGGCTTTTGCACTCAGATATCGAAGAGCAAAAACGCTTTTTCCGAGATGGTGGGATGAAAAGTATATTAAATATTGAACGTAGGATATTTTACTAAAAGAAGACATCGTTTTATTTTTAATAATAAGTAGAACTGCATTCACAGATTTTTTAAAAATCGCCTACCTCAACCGGGAATCGAACCCGCCAAATGTGATAGAAAAATTACTTGTATTTTATAATAGCGTTTGAAAGGGCTACTCATAAGCATTATTTTTTCCTAAATAACCTAGCATATTAAATGAAACTAAGATCATAAAAATTTTCATTTTATTTAAAATTTTGTTTAGGGAAATTTCCTCTGACTTGGCCATGCTTCCAACAATTAACATTATCATTTCAAAGACCTTATGATTATTTTATTATAATCAAATTGTGAGTGTGTGTGAAAGTGAAATTATCAAGAGAATTTGTATACAACAGAACGGATCACATTTTGAGCATTTGATATATTTTTTTTTTAATAAAATGAAAATGTTATGATATTAGTTTCATTTAATATGCTAGGTTATTTAGGAAAAAATAATGCTTAAGAGTAGCCCTTTCAAACGCTATTATAAAATACATGTAATTTTTCTATCACATTTGGCGGGTTCGAATCCCGGATGAGTAAGGCGATTTAAAAAAAATCTGTGAATGCAGTTCTACTGATTATTAAAAATAAAACGATGTCTTCTTTTAGTAAAATATCCTACGTTCAATATTTAATATACTTTCCCTCCGTGTGGCATGGCCGTGGGACGCCCTGTATGCTGCGATTTAGTACGTGCCCAATAGATGGCAGAAGGCTCGCCGACGCCCCCTATAACTCCTATTACATGACACTAACTAAACCAAATTGTCGTAAAGTGGGTGCTAATTCACCTCTGCCTGCCCCTTCGGGCATGTAGGCGTGATTACTATATCTATTTATAAACTAAGATAGAATTATGCGAGTCACTTATTCGCACTCCCTCAAGACAGCTGATACGGGTATTCCCGGATTACAGCAGGAATCATAGGAAGTTCGATTACACCGCATTTTCGTGCAGATATAGGTAGTAATATCTAATTCTATAATACCAAAATTTTTTGCGGTTTTCCTTATGTGCGTAGCGAGTTGTCTTATGCCATGGACATATTGTTCACATTAGCTAATGAGTATTTGAAATAATTTGCGATATAAATAATGAAAGTTTATATTTATAATCAACTGCCATGTCTGCTTCCATGCTAACCTAGAAAAATGCCGCAGAAGCTTCACCCTAAGGGTGTCGTAAAAGTCGACTAACCAAAGAGAATACAATATGGACTAACTGCCGCACTCAGAGACGTCAAACAACGATAAGTCAAAAAATGACAATTCAAAACTAGTCGCTATTCTTGCCGGGTCTATGGTCTAGATTCAATTGAATTTTTTTGACATTAGATACTCATTAAAGTTATTTGACGTCTCTGAGTGCGGCAGTAAGGGAGATTGCCCTGTGTAGACCAATACCTAATCACCTTGGGGCGCCCGCATGGTGGAGAGCAAACCACCAACAATGGTATAGGTACCCAAAGAGGGTTATTGTATTCAGGCTGGCGGCCGGCTGTTACTAACCACCTTAGGCTGCTCGCCCACGTCCGATAATCGGTGACCGATTTGTTGTAGGAGAAAAATAGAACGTACATAGCAATGGAGCAACACACACGTCCTACAAAAAGTAGGTCAAAAATAAAATCGGTGCATCCCGACCGATCCGATTATAGGTAACAAATGGAACGTTCGGAAATGTATGTATCAACGCACACTACTCACCTATCACCAAATAGTCGGCCGCATGCACTTGTTAGGGAAGGACGTATTCAGTATGGAAATATATTACATGAATTTAATAAATCCGTTTTATTAATTATTTTTATTTAGTTACTTACCTTAGTGTTACAGATAGCCTTTCCTCTGGATGAATGCACTTCCTCATAATAGTGTCCTGATGTGTATATAAAAGCATGTTCTACTAATGGCCGTGTGGTGACGGCAGAATAGAATACAATTGTCACCACCCCAAGTCTCTCCGGTAGGTGTCGTACAAGGCGACTAAGGATAAATCAGCGATGAGGAATGGGCAGCAGCGTTCCTCTTATATCACCTAGCAATAGTATTGCGACTTTTGTGCCCGATAAATGGCAATAGGCTCGCCACCTATTACATGGGACCTAACATAATTGGTGAAATGTGGGTGCTAGTTCACCTCTGCCTACCCCTTCGGTGATATAGGCGTGATTTATGTATGTATGTATGTTCTACTAATGACATCAGCTCATCAAACGTATTATTTGACATTGTTTATTATTTAAAAAACTTGTCTGGTCGATCTCTCAGATCAGCATGACGGACATAAAATAACCCCTTCAATAATCTCTGAGAGATTATTGGGTCAACCCAGAACTTCTTTTCTCTCGTCTGTTTCTCAAAAACCAAACACAAACCTTCCTTTGTACAACCACCTTCCTCCTTATATTCATCTCTGTCCACGAGGTGCTCTGCCGCGCTTACGAAAAACGCATCATCTACCTTTTTACAACTTCTGAGAAAAACGCGTTTTAATTTTTTTTTTTTTAGTACATTTGTATGACCGGAGCTGAGCTAGTTATTGATATAAAAATTTGAATATTCAATGTATTGAAATAGTCTCTATGGGAAAGTTATAGAGCTTGTTTTCCCGGTTTCAAATATGTATCTATTAAATATTAAATATTTTTACACTCACACCTATCATCTAGCCCAAAGTAAGTAGCCTAAGCACTTGTGTTGTGGATACTAGATGACGGAGATATTTTTAATATAATTACGTATATAATGGTGAAAATATACTACATAAACATATACACGACGCGGGAACAAATATTTGTGTTTATTACAATATTTGCCCCTACCAGGATTCGAACCCGGGACCTCTCGGCCAATACCCAGCAATCTGAGCATTCGACCAAGCCGGCCGTCCTACCGATACCTAACTGTAGGCTACTCTCCTACATTTATTTAGTTTATTTATAATAATTACATATATTATTAAACTATTTATCATTGTATCTATATATTACACATAAAATAAATAATCACCTATACAACCTATTTATGTAACTGACGTGCACCCCGCGCCGCATCGCGTTGCCTAGCAACGAATCAACAAGGTCTCGAGATTACACCACGACGCTAAGTGCACGTTGCTTTCTTTTAAATATTAATTGTAAATTTTTTTTTTATGTAGATTGTGTATTTGTGTGTGAATATGTTATTCCTCTACTGAAGAACCAAAAATATAAGCTTTGGACTGTTATACTGTGAGTTGAATTATTCATTTACTTTTCACACACCATAATACCAAATTGGTGACCCCGTAAATTTCAATATGGAGAATGCACAACGTCCACGCGTCACGTTCCTGGCCGATCGGATCAAAGAGTTAGCTGCTGCATCTACATCTGTTGTTAGCGTCAACCAGGCGACGTTTAACTCGACATTAAGCGACCTTGCCAAGGATATTGCCGAACTTCGAAGGCAATTTAGTAACTTGGCTGTGGAGAAAAATGGCGGACAACAGTCCCGCTCAACTGGCCGTACTCGTGACTTAAGCACATCATCGCCGAGGCAAAAACGATCGCAGTCTAGTTATCGCAAGTTTCCAGTATGCTGGTACCACAACAACTTCGGTGCTGATGCCCGCAAGTGCATCCGCCCTTGCGACTACAAAGCGGGAAACGCCACGGGCGATCAGTAATGGCGACTGACGATTGCCCTACATCTGCTGCTGGTCGCCTCTTCATTGTGGATCGAACTTCGAAGACGCAATTTCTAATCGACACCGGTAGCGATTTGTGTGTCTTCCCCCGTTCCATGCTGAGTGATCATCGTACCTGTACGGACTATAAGTTGTGTGCCGCAAACGGTTCTAGTATAAGTACTTATGGCTATGTGTATTTTAACTTAGATTTTGGCTTACGCAGAGTTTTTACCTGGCGTTTTGTTGTTGCCAATGTCACCAAGCCCATAATAGGCGTAGATTTTTTAAATCATTACAACCTTATCGTAGACATTCGCAACAAACGTCTTTTAGATGATAATACGACATCTGTTTCTGCTATTGCTAAGCTAGCTAATTGTAATTTGTATTCTGTCAAGGTTATGACTGGCGATTCGCATTTTCACAAATTGCTTGATGACTTTCCTGATATTACTCGACCCACTGGCATACACCGCATGATACCACACAACACCGTTCACCACATCCGCACAACACCAGGCCCTCCGGTTTCCAGCACACCTCGTCGCTTAGCTCCGGATAAACTTAAAATAGCCCAACAGGAGTTCCAGTCAATGATCGCCAGTGGAACTGCCAGACCTTCCGAGAGTCCTTGGTCTTTGCCGCTACATCTGGTGCCAAAAAAGGACAACGGCTGGCGTCCTTGTGGTGATTACCGCATGCTCAACGCCCGAACCATGCCTGACAGGTACCCGATTAAACATCTACACGACTTCGCGCATAATTTGGTGGGATGTAAAGTGTTTAGCACGATCGATCTTTTGAAGGCATATAATCAGATACCTGTCAGTCCGGACGACATGCCGAAGACAGCGATTACTACCCCTTTCGGTCTGTACGAGTTCCCATTTATGACTTTTGGACTTCGAAATGCGGGTCAGACCTTTCAACGCTTCATGGACGAGATCACCAGAAGACTAGATTTTGTCTATTGTTATATCGATGATATTCTGGTGTTCTCGAAGGATGAGTCTCAGCACGAGGAGCACCTGCGCCAAGTCTTCGGCAAGCTGCAGGAGTACGGTATGCTCATCAACGTTTCCAAGTGCGTCTTTGGGGCAAAGGAGGCAACTTTTTTAGGATATTCCATCTCACAAGACGGCTCTCGACCCTTGGATTCTAAGGTGAAGGTGATCAACGAGTTTCCCATTCCCACCAGGGTACAACAACTTAAAGCTTTCCTTGGTATGATCAACTTTTACAGGCGTTTTCTTCCTAGAGCTGCCGCGATTCAAGCTCCATTACATGCATTGTTGACAGGTGCAGTCAAAGGCTCTCATCCAGTAACTTTGACAGGAGAAGCATTAGCAGCCTTCGATGCGTGTAAGAAGAGTCTTGCTGACGCTGCTTTGCTTGCCCACCCCGACTGTTCCGCCAAACTTGCCCTGGTGACTGATGCCTCCGATAGGGCTCTTGGCGCGGTCCTCCAACAGTATAAAGATGGTGCGTGGCAGCCCTTAGCATTCTTTTCCCGTAAGCTCAGCCCATCCGAGGTTAAATATTCTCCATACGATCGGGAACTGCTGGCGATTTATGAGGGAATCAAATATTTCAGGCACATGCTCGAGGCTCGGCATTTTATCGTCTATACTGACCATAAACCGATCAGTTTCGCTTTCCACGAAAGGAAAAAGAACTGCTCGCCACGGCAGTATAGACATCTCGACTTCATCTCACAGTTCACCACCGACATCAGGCATATTTCCGGTAAGGATAACGTAGTTGCCGACACCTTATCTCGGATAGAAGAACTGGAATCGCCTGTCAGCCTCGAGGATGTAGCCAAGGGTCAATCATCCGACCCCGAACTTCAACAACTCTTTTCTGGTAGTTCTTCCCTGCGCCTCGAAAAACTTCAGGTACCTGGTAGTCGTATACCTCTGTACTGCGACGTAAGTACACCGACACCCAGGCCCTATATCCCAAAATTTTACCGTAGGCAAGTTTTTCGTAGTTTGCATTCACTCAGTCACCCAGGCACTACCACTTCTGCCAAGATCGTCGCAGAAAGATTTGTTTGGCCTGGGATGAGGAAAGATTGCCGGGAATGGGCTCGCAATTGTCTGGCATGTCAACGGGTCAAGGTGAATCGCCACGTCAGCGCTCCTCTTGGCAATTTCAATTTGCCCCGTGCACGTTTCATGCACATTCACATTGACCTTATTGGTCCTCTCCCGGTCTCTGAAGGATATCGGTATTGTCTAACGGCTATTGACCGATTTACACGGTGGCCGGAAGCAGTACCGATAGCCGACATAACGGCAGAAACTGTCGCTAAGGCCCTTTTATCATCCTGGATCGCTCGATTCGGATGTCCTATTGACATAACCACAGACCGAGGTCGTCAATTTGAATCGGCTTTATTTCAGTGTTTGTCTAAGATATCCGGATTCGTGCACAAGCGGACGACAGCATACCATCCAGCGTGCAATGGTTTGGTGAACGGTTCCACCGACAGCTAAAAGCCGCTATAGTTTGCCATAGTAATGACAGGTGGACAGAGGTCTTGCCATTAGTTTTGTTGGGCATCAGATCTTCTTTCAAGGAAGATTTACAATCATCTTCTGCGCACTTAGTTCACGGCGAATCACTTCGACTTCCAAGCGAGTTCTTCCACAACGCATCGGATGGTACTACCGACATATCCGATTTCTCTGCTCGTCTCAGGGCTATAATTCAAAATTTGCGCCCCACACCAGCATCTCACCACGGTCATCCTAAAACTTTCATTTTCAAAGACCTTGCTACCAGTGATTACGTCTTCCTTCGAGAAGATGCATCACGTGGTTCTCTTCAACCTGCATATTCAGGACCTCACAAGGTGTTAGTTAGGGGGGATAAAACGTTCAAAATCGTGTTGAAAGGCAAAGAGGTCACAGTGTCAATAGACCGCATCAAGCCTTCTTTCATACTGACTGATCACAACAACACCCATTATCCCTCACCTGATGTCCAAAGAAATTACATCACTCGTTCTGGACGTCGGGTTAAATTTCCTGATTTTTTATCGCCCTGACGGTCTTTGGAGGGGGGTGATGTAGGCTACTCTCCTACATTTATTTAGTTTATTTATAATAATTACATATATTATTAAACTATTTATCATTGTATCTATATATTACACATAAAATAAATAATCACCTATACAACCTATTTATGTAACTGACGTGCACCCCGCGCCGCATCGCGTTGCCTAGCAACGAATCAACAAGGTCTCGAGATTACACCACGACGCGAAGTGCACGTTGCTTTCTTTTAAATATTAATTGTAAATTGTTTTTTTATGTAAATTGTGTATTTGTGTGTGAATATGTTATTCCTCTACTGAAGAACCAAAAATATAAGCTTTGGACTGTTATACTGTGAGTTGAATTATTCATTTACTTTTCACACACCATAATACCAAAAACCTATATAACTCAATTTCGCTAAAAGTCGTACATAATGCGTCGTAAGCGCGACAGTGCCGCTACCTCGATAGCCACCGACAAAATGACGGATATGTGCTTCGAGTCGGTCACAAAATCGGTGATAAGAATCGAAGGAAAAATCTGCCCGACTATCGGTCCTACAAAAAGTCTGACGAGGGCGAGCAGCCTTCCATCGTATGTATAGATTTACAAAAGTGTTAAAAATATTAACCCAAATAGGTAAGAACACACGTTGGTAATTACATAAGCTAAATACGCTTTTTTTGGTCATTTAACTAATCACCTTGACATTTAAGTATTAAAATACTTTTAGCATTACTTATCGAGTACTACTGGTAATATCGTTACATCAGAAATGTAGGTAATTATATTTGTTTGTCTAGTCAAGAGTCTAGCATAGGACTGAGAAATAATTAGCAGAACATGTGGTGACGGCCGAGCAGAATACAATAATTGTCACCACCCCCAATCTCGAACGCGGGTGCCGTACAAGGCGACTAATCAACTTTGTGCTTTACTACTAAACAAGTTAAGGTTGAAAATCCATTGAAGAAATTTGACATTTCAGGGTATTCTGAAGCGCCGTTGACCATACATTCGTTATTATTTTAATATTTATTTGCACATTTTATGTATAAATATTTAGAAAAAATATTACTATTAAGAAAAAAATATTTAGAAAAAATATTGTTATTACATGTAGTAAATTATGTGGTCAGAATAAGTTCGATAAATTACCGACATGCGTTAGTAAGTTGGTTAGGATGAACCAATGAACAGCCAGTAATTTTGCTACATATTATACAATAAGTAAAGAGGCTAGGCTGTTGATTGAACGGCTTATTAAGCTAGTTGGCTGCGACATATACAAATAAAATACAAAGAAAATGTTCGGAGAATTTTTGTCGTGATGCGGGAATCGAACTTTAATCTACACTTAATTACACTTCACGTTGTTAGACAACGAATTATCTAGGTATATCAGAAACCAAGACGTATGGTTGGCCCAGTGGTATAGGCATCTGCTAGAATCATCTGTCGATTGCAGAGGACGCGGGTTCGTTTCCCGCATCAAGACAAAAATTCTCCGAAAATTTTCTTTGTATTTTATTTGTATATGTCGCAGCCAACTAGCTTAATAAGCCGTTCAATCAACAGCCTAGCCTCTTTACTAATTGTATACTATGTATGTATAATATGTAGCAAAATTACTGGCTGTTCATTGGTTCATCCTAACCAAATTACTAACGCATGTCGGTAAATATTAGTAAAAATGTTTTGCCTGCCTGGCTGCTGCATATTTCGGTTTATGTGATTGGCGAGTTGTGGGATTGTATTTGGTGCATAATTTACAATGTACCTGCAATGTCATAACTCGTTGACAATGGTGGGTTTCTCTACAGCCTACTGGCGTGCCGTTCTGCTAGCGGAGCGTTGGGCTCTGGTGCGTTTAGTATCATCTTGGTATTTGAACGTGTCAGGGTCGGCGCTTCGTTGCGGATCGGGGCGTGGGCGGGCTTGGGAGACCTATCATTACAGACTGAGGCATGTTGCGCACTCCCCTATTTTTTTCTTGGACACACGGGTTTTGGGTATCTAGCGTCTTGACGATTCATAAGTGTATGGTAATATAAATGAATTTTGACTTTGACATTATCATACAGGCCGATAGTTAAACGGCGTGGTTTTTGTAAAGAGGCTGGGCAGGGGTCGGCAACCTGCGGCTCGCTAGTAACTTGCGGCTCTTTGACTGTGAAGCTGCGGCTCTATAGTTCCGTACGCAAGTAATATTTATTTTATAAAAATAATTTAAGTTAGTAGTAGTTAGAGTACTAATAAATTATGAAAGTTAGTAGTAGTTAGAGTACAACAGCAGCTTCTCGCCAACAATAATTATATTGTTGGCGAGAAAACTTTTTGTGGCTCTATAAAAACATTGCGATAATCAAAATTTATTTTTTTTACTTTTCTCACACAATAGGTTCCCCGCTCCTGGGCTAGGCTGTTGATTGAATGGCTAATTAAGCTAGTTACATACATAAATCACGCCTATATCCCCGAAGGGGTAGGCAGAGGTGAACTAGCACCCACGTTTCGCCAACTGTAGCAAGTCTCGTTGGATAGGTGGTGAGCTTAATGCCATAATATCGGGCACATTAACCGCAGTAGGTACATTTATATTGCTAGGTGGTATGAGAGAAATGCTGCTGCCCATTACTTATCGCTGTCGCCTTGTACGGCATCCCCGGGAGAGATTTGGGGAGGTGACATTTGTATTCTACTCTGCCGTACCATACATACATACATACGATAAATCACGCCTATATCCCCGAATGGGTAGGCAGAGGTGAATTAGCACCCACGTTTCGCCAATTATGTTAGGTCCCATGTAATAGGTGGCGAGCCTATTGCCATTTATCGGGCACAAAAGTCGCAGTACATTGCAAGGTGATATAAGAGGAACGCTGCTGCCCATTCCTCATCGCTGATTTATCCTTAGTCGCCTTGTACGACACCCGCGGGAGAGATTTGGGGAGGTGACATTTGTATTCTACTCTGCCGTACCATACATACATACATAGATAAATCACGCCTCTATCCCCGAAAGGGTAGGCAGAGGTGAATTAGCACCCACGTTTCGCCAATTATGTTAGGTCCCATGTAATAGGTGGCGAGCCTATTGCCATTTATCGGGCACAAAAGTCGCAGTACATTGCAAGGTGATATAAGAGGAACGCTGCTGCCCATTCCTCATCGCTGATTTATCCTTAGTCGCCTTGTACGACACCCGTGGGAGAGATTTGGTGTGGTGACAATTGTATTCTACTCTGCCGTACCACACGGCCCTTGAAGCTAGTTGTCTGCGACATATTAATACATAGTTGACAATGTTTCTTCCAGACTGCAAACTCTCGCTGAGCAAAGACTTCGGGGTGCCTCCATCGCCGGTGTTTCTCCAGAACGGCCACTATGTGACGATAGACCCAAAGAACAGTTCCATATTAGTGAAGCGGTCTGACGTCATCACCGTGGCCTGCCCTGGGGATAAGAGAAGGGTGGTATTGAACAACGTGACTAGTGGCGTCAGTGAGCTGGTGAGCCTCCTTCCAACACATACATACGCAAATCTTGGTTGGTGTTAGGACTTCTTTTAAGTCCGCCTGGGTAGCTACCACCATCTTATCAGAAATCTGTCGCCGTAATAATAATGTTGACAGCATTATTGTGTTCCGACAATGTGTGATAGTATAGCCAGCCCCTCTGTGGTTGAGGGTTCCTGGTGAAGCTCGATTCCATCTTCAGCCCTTATCGTCACTAACACAGAACAGTAAAAGAGGTTTCTCTGTTCTGTGGTCACTAACCATCAGGTGAGATGAAGGGCAAGAGCTCACTGTCTAACTTAAATAAAATCACGTCTATATGCCTAAAGGGGTAGGCAGAGGCGAATTACAACTCACGTTTTGCCATTTTGATTAGATCCCATGTAAAAGGTGGCGGGCGAGGTTTAGTCTTCCATTCTGGCCGGGGAGCGAAAAAGGTAAAGTAGAATTGCCCAGTCCCGACTCAACCCATGGGAGTCGTAAAAGTCGACTAAGGCAGATTGCCCGGTGTGGACCAATAAGCATCTTGGGGCACCCGAAAAGAACAGGGCCCGTAGCCAAGTGGCAATCGTTTCATAACGATAACGTGTCCAAGTTCGTCACGATCGGCCATATTACTTTGGTATCTACAGCGTCTTAGCCTGCGCTTCCAACATAACTAGGAACTTACGAAGATGATTTTGGTCACGTGATTTCACGACGACTAACGTCAAATCCCATACATTTTCCTTTATCGAACTTCGTTATCTTTGTCGGTATGTTACTTTGTCTAGGCCCCGGTCAGGCCAGGTCCGTCTCTGTGAAGCGGTCGGTCTGACACGCTCACCGTGGCCTGCCCTGGAGACAAGATAAGGGTCGTACTCACTGACCTCTATTATACAAGTACGCTAGACTGAATACTTCTACTATAATGACAAATGTTTCTTGTGCCGATTTGAAGCGCCCCCACGAGCGGCATGGGTACTAAATTTGACGTTTGTTGCTTGTATTTGACATGACAAATGCATCCCTAATATTAGTTCCGTGGACGTTCACCTTCGTACGCCAGTACCACCAGCGCCAAAATGGCGATAATCAAATTGGTTTAGTTTTTTGGATGACAACCTTCAGTCCAGCTTACGTGTATAATAGAGGTCAGTGGTCGTACTGAACAGTGAATAACGTGACTAGTGGCGTCAATGAATTGGTGAGCCTTCTTCAAAGTCTTCTGTGACTACTTATCTGTTCTGAGATCATCAACGTCGCCAGCGATTTAATGTCTATGTCGTGGCCAAATCGTAGAATTGATCACTTCATGATGTTGCCGACCATTTCATGAAATGGTTGCATTTCATGAAGTGGCCAGCTAAAACTGACCATATCGTTGAAACGTCAACGTTTGATGATATGTCCATCCAAGTTTGGCCATATCATTAATGTAGTTAATGTTTAGTATTTTTAAGTTGCGCTCGTTTTTTGAGTGACTTAAAACGTAAAATTCTAATAATTTGGTGTTGTAACGATCTTTCAATTCACTTTTATCTTCCATTACAACATTACTAATAGTTTGTTTATAAATATGGTTATTTTAATAGGTTATTTGTCCGCCGCCATGATGCATCACAAAAACAAATCGAAATAAGCGCCTCTAACGGTGGTTAATGTTA
Organism: Cataclysta lemnata; assembly: GCA_963931975.1. NCBI lineage: Eukaryota > Metazoa > Arthropoda > Insecta > Lepidoptera > Crambidae > Cataclysta > Cataclysta lemnata. The sequence goes on from OZ008365.1 coordinate 3,152,193, forward strand.
CTATTTTACGATATGATTAATAATGTTTGGCCATATCATGAAATAACCATGCGTTTAGCTGTTCATATCGTTAAACGTTCTTTATTCATTAATCTGGCCAGACCATTATCATGATATGGTCAGTTAGAGTTGGCCATTTCATGAAATGCCACCATTTCATGAAATAGTCGGCCACATCATGAAGTGATCAATTCTACAATTTGGCCACGACATCTCCACTGCTGGGTTATGGGCTCCTAGTTTTTCATCGGCACACGACGTAATAAGAACGTAGACCCCAGTTGTCTCTCGTGGACCCCTGGGGGCCCAATTGAACCCCTGGGGGTCCACCTTGGACTGCATCTCCCGTGGACACCTGGGGTCCACCTTGATTGTGTCTCCCATGGACCCCTTTGAGAATCAGTGACTCAGCTGTGTTATGTGAACTGTATTCTTAATTCGCCAGTTGTTTTTGTCACGCCAACGCGAGACCCCCGTTGTGTCTCCCGTATACTCCTGGGGGTCCACCTGGACCCCTTTGGGAATTAAGGATCTAGCTGTGTTGTGTGGACTATATTCTTACTATTTCTTATTATTTTCGCAGGAGGCGCACTGCATAAACAACGTAACCTTCCGGGCGAACAGATGGATAGGTCCTTTCAAGGGCATAAGGTGCAATTTGCAGCCTTGGTTTACCACAGAGATCACCGGGGACACTTGCTATAGCGGTAACAATATGTACAGGTGAGTAGGCCTAGCACGGGACGTGGACAAAATCTCTCTCCACCACTGACTAGACAGTGTTTCGTCTCGGGATTTGGTGGGATTAGGAGCGAGGGGAAAATGTTTTTTTATTTCCCCGAAGAGATTTTCTCCACGTCGCAGCAGGTTCTAATATGTGACTGTTACAAAAAATGTAGGAAAATTATTACAAAGAAAATTGTCGTTTTATTTAGTCTTGAAATTATAGTCTTACTGCCGCACTCAGAGACGTCAAATAACGTTAATGAGTACTTAACGTCAAAAAATGACAATTCAAAACTAGTCGCTATTCTTGCCAGGTCTACGGTCTAGATTTGAATGAAAATTTTTGACATTAAATAGTGATTAAAGTTAATTGACGTCTCTGAGTGCGGCAGTAACTGCCGCACTCGGAGACGTCAAATAAAATAACGTTAATGAGTAGGTACTCAATGTCAAAAAATGACAGTTCAAAACTAGTCCCTATACTTGCCGCTATGGTCCAAATTTAAATAAAAAATTTTGACATTAAGTACTCATTAAAGTTGATTCACGTCTCTGAGTGCGGCAGTTAATGCGGGAAAGGAACCCGCGTCCTCCACAATACGGGCAGATGCCTATAGATGCCATCACTTTTTTAACTTTTTTTTCTTTTGATAAATCACAGATGGAGCGAATTAAGCGCGAATACTTTAGCGATTTCGTGTAGGTACCATTACTGGTAGGACCACAGATATACAGGACGTCCCACGGCCATGCCACACGGAGGGAAAGTATATTAAATATTGAACGTAGGATATTTTACTAAAAGAAGACATCGTTTTATTTTTAATAATAAGTAGTAAAAAGTAATAAAATGAAAAATTGTATGATCTTAGTTTCATTTAATATGCTAGGTTATTTAGGAAAAAGTAATGCTTATGAGTAGCCCTTTCAAACGCTATTATAAAATACATGTAATTTTTCTATCACATTTGGCGGGTTCGATTCCCGGTTGAGGTAGGCGATTTTAAAAAAATCTGTGAATGCAGTTCTACTTATTATTAAAAATAAAACGATGTCTTCTTTTAGTAAAATATCCTACGTTCAATATTTAATATACTTTCCTAGCCCTTTATAACGAGCAATGTATAACGAAACGCGTCTCTCCCTCGCATAATTCTGGACATGGTCTAAATTGCTTATCGTTCTCTTCAGGGTGTGGTGACGGCAGAATAGAATACAATTGTCACCATCCCAAATCTCTCCCGAGGGTGTCGTACAAGGCGACTAAGGATAAATCAGTGATGGGGAATGGCCAGCAGCGTTCCCCTATACCACCTAGCAATATACTGCGACTTTTGTGCCCGATAAATGGCAATAGGCTCGCCACATGGGACTTGACATAGTTCGCAAAACGTCGGTGCTAGTTCATCTCTGCCCACCCCTTCGGGGATATAGGCGTCATTTATGTATGTATGTCTTAATTGCTCATCGTTCTCTTCAGGGTTGGCTACAGAGTTGCCAACGCGTTCCATGCACTATACGAAGCTTGTTTCGACCGTCACCGCATGTCTACTGTGTTCGTCGTCCACGAACTCTCTCCGAGGAGCAAGACCGTACAAGGAGGCGTCAGACCGCAGTTCATTGGTAAGAAACAATTCTTTAACTGGTGAGAATGCAGTGCATTGGTAAGAATTCAGTGCTTTGGTAAGAATGCAGTGCATTGGTAAGAATGCAGTGCATTGGTAAGAATGCAGTGCATTTGTTAGAATGCAGTGCATTGGTAAGAATGCAGTGCATTGGTAAGAATGCAGTGCATTGGTAAGAATGCAATTCTTTGTTAAGAATGAATGGAGCTCTTTGGTGATAATGTAGTTTATTGGTAAGAATACAGTGCATTGGTAAGTATGCAGTGCATTGGTAAAAATGCAGTTCGTTGATTTGAATGCAGTTCTTTGGTAAGAATGCAGTTCATCGGTAAGCATGCAGTGCATTGGTAAAAATACAGTTCTTTGATAAATAAGAAAGAATGCAGCCTGCGTAAATAGCCTGCAATAATAATGCCAAACACCTAAATATACGCGAGTTAAATCTGTTAAAGTTGTTTGATTCCGAATAATACTTTTTTACATTCACAGAAGGCGATTTATTTGGCAAAGTGAGAATGTCGGAGTTGTATAAGGTGAAGACTCAATCAGATCGCATCAACGCGCTGTTGGGCGATGGCTCCGCTAGCAAGTTCCTGACGAGAAAACAGGCAAGTGTACTGACGAACAAACAGATAAGTAAGTGTGACGAACACGCAGGCAAGTGTACTGACGAACAAACAGGCAAGTGTACTGACGAACAAACAGATAAGTATGTGTGACGAACAAGCAGGTAAGTGTACTGACGAACAAACAGGCAAGTGTACTGATGAACAAACAGATAAGTATGTGTGACGAACACGCAGGCAAGTGTACTGACGAACAAACAGATAAGTATGTGTGACGAACACGCAGGCAAGTGTACTGACGAACAAACAGATAAGTATGTGTGACGAACAAACAGGCAAGTGTACTGACGAACAAACAGATGCGTGTACATACATACATACATAAATCACGCCCATATCCCCGAAGGGGTAGGCAGAGGTGAACTAGCACCCAGATGCGTATACTGGTAAACAAATGTGTAAGTGTACCGACGACCAACAAGTAAGTGTAGTGGTTCGCCAACCAGAATTACCGAGGTCCAGGGTTCGATCACCAGGAGAGTACAAATATGTACTCAGTTTGGTTGGTGGTAGGATTTTTTTGAAGCCAATTGACTAGTTATACCACCATCTTATCAAAATCGGTCGCCTTATTAATAATAATGTTAATAACAGCATTAGTGTGTTTCCACAATTTGTGATAAGATAGCCAGCCCCTCAGTGGTTAAGGGTTCCAAGTAAAGCTCGATTTCATCCCCGGCGCTTATCGTGACTTACCATCAGGTGAGATGAAAGCCAAGAGCTTTTCTGTCAAGCGTAAAAAAATTTGATCGTGCGGTGTATAGAAAGAGTGGTTTGACTTTGAATTATGCATAATTATAATGGGTGGGTGCTGGTTCACCTCTGCCAACCCCTTCGGGGATATGGGCGTGGTTTATATGTATAATAATATATGTATGTATAATAATTATAATAAATTATGATCGCAGTTCATCACACGCGGCCACTTGGCGCCCCGAGCCGACTTTCCAATGCGCGCTGAACAGCGAGCGTCTTTCCACTACGTGAACACCGCGCCGCAATGGATGAGGGGCAACGCCGGCGATTGGGCCGCCTTAGAGGAGGTAAATAAAAGAAGCTTTTTATATAATTACGAGCACTGAGCTCTATTATACAAATACGCTGGACTGAATACGTCTACCAAAATCACAAATGTTTCTTGTGCCGATTTGAAGCGCCCCCTCGAGCGGCATGGGTACTAAATTTGACGTTTGTTGCCTGTATTTGTCATTACAAATACATCTATAACATCAGTTCCACGGACGTCCACCTTCGCACACCAGTGCCATCAGCGCCAAGATGGCGATAATCAAATGGCATCATTTTTTGGATGACAACCTTCAGTCCAGCGTGCTAGTATAATAGAGGTCAGTGTCTACGAGTCACTAAAGTCCTATTTTAGAAGACAAACCTTTAAAGCATTGATTCCCAACAAGGTGCAAGTGGACCCCCATGGTTCCACGGGAGACTCGACGGAAGTTTACGTTGGCGTTACAAAAAAATGGGGATTCACGATTTGTAATCGGTGGTTGACGAAAATCTGGTTTGTAAAAACTGCTATGTGAAAAACTAAACTAAAACTAACAACCTTCATGTTTACGAGTTTTGAGAATATATAGAAATATAGCTACAGGGGGTCCACCGGAACCAGCTAAAGGAGATGTCCCAAAATGTATGGAGTCCATACTTATATATTTGTACTGTTATTCAAAATGTAGGCAATAATCTATAAAACAGTTCTTACGTGTAAATTCCTATTTTTAAGCTCTGTTTTTTGGCTTGTTGTACTTATGTTTAGCCGTAGAATGCAACACAACAGCCTAGCCTACGGTCATGGCGGAAGGAATGTGTCTCTTTATAATATTGACGTAAGTATTTGACCTACAGTTGTATGTGATTTTAATGATATTTAAAGATTTTTAAGCCAAAAACTATACATTATTTATATTTAGTTGCAATTTTCCCAGGATCATTTATTTTTTCTCATTTTTTTTAGATGGGCCATTCTGGAACATCTCCTTTTGAAAGTGGCCTGTAAGAGAAAATAATTATTATATTTTGGTCAGACTTTAAAGTATTGCTGCATTATTAATAATTATAATAAAAGCGGCCTCATTTAATGTCTCGACTTTATAGACAACGTGTTTATTGGTCAAAATTAAAACTATAAATACACAAGAGCGAAGCCGCGTGCGTCCTCTAGTATTATTATTTATGTAGAGGTGAATTAACATAGCACCCACTTTATGCCAATTAAGTTAAAACATCGGAAGGTGCCAAGTCACGAGCACTCGAGAGTTTCACACTCTCTAGTCACTAGTTGACGAATAAGTCGTAATAGGTTGCTACCCGAGCCAGGTGACGAATAAGTCGTAATAGGTGGCTAGCCGAGTCAGGTGACGAATAAGTCGTAATAGGTGGCTAGCCGAGCGAGGTGACGAATAAGTCGTAATAGGTGGCTAGCCGAGCGAGGTGACGAATAAGTCGTTATAGGTGGCTAGCCGAGCGAGGTGACGAATAAGTCGTAATAGGTGGCTAGCCGAGCGAGGTGACGAATAAGTCGTAATAGGTGGCTAGCCGAGCGAGGTGACGAATAAGTCGTAATAGGTGGCTAGCCGAGCGAGGTTACGAATAAGGTGTAATAGGTGGCTAGCCGAGCGAGGTGACGAATAAGTCGTAATAGGTGGCTAGCCGAGCGAGGTTACGAATAAGGTGTAATAGGTGGCTAGCCGAGCGAAGTGACGAATAAGTCGTAATAGGTGGCTAGCCGAGCGAGGTTACGAATAAGTCATAATAGGTGGCTAGCCGAGCGAGGTTACGAATAAGTCGTAATAGGTGGCTAGCCGAGCGAGGTGACGAATAAGTCGTAATAGGTGGCGAGCCGAGTGAGGTGACGAATAAGTCGTAATAGGAGTCACTTATTGGTACGAAACCTTATAGGCGAAACGTAGGTGTTAAGTCACCTCTGCCTACCCCTTCCCTTCGGGGATATAGGCGTGATTTTTGTATGTATGTATGTAAATACCTCTAATTCTCCATCAGGCACTGAGACGCCGTGTGGTGTCCCTAGGGAGATCTGTGACGGTGTTCACGGGGACCCATGGCGTGATGACCCTGGCGGACGAAGGCGCAGGGGCGAAGCAGTTCTATCTGGACGTAGACAGTAACAACAACGATGTGGTACCAGTGCCGATGTACTTTTACAAGGTACGACGGTTGGAAGAAGAAATTTCGGGCATTATACTGCCGCACTCAGAGCGTCCATTAACTTTAATTAGTACTTGATATCAAACATTTTCATTTAAATCTAGACCAAGACCCGCCCACGTATTAAGTGAGCCGATTTCAGTTGCTTTCGTCTACTACCTGTCTCTCTCAGTCGTTGAGAATAATAACAGTGTCAGGTGACGGGTAGAATAAAGCAACTGAAATCGGCTTGCATAATACGGGGGCCGGCCCAAAAGGGGATCGATGGGGACAGTATATGAACCGGAACCATTGCTGCCCATACCTCAGGCCCAAATAAAAACATGGCCGCGCACCAAAACTGTGGAAACCCACATTAGAGAATGGACATACAGTGACGGGTGTAAGCAAACGAAGAATGCCGTTCCGGTGGTCCAACCAAAAGATTTGCTCGCAACCTCATAAATTTAAACAGGGACAAGCTCCGAAAGGTGATAGGTATAATAACTAGCCATTGCTCCCTAAACAAGCACCTATTTACCATTGGGGTGACAGACAGCCCTCTATGCAGAGGATGCATGGAGGTAGAAGAAACGCCACAGCACGTGCTTATAGAATGCAGGAGCGTGGCAGATCAACGGGCAAGGCTTCTCCAATCCCCAGTATCGGTCCCAGAAGCCTGCAGCAGTCTGAAAAGGCTGCTAAGTCTTTGGGATAATCTGGGATGGTTGGAGTAGTACAATCTAAGGAGACACGTACAATGGCCCAATCAGGGGGCTAAGTGCGGAAAAAGCCCAGTTGAACTAAACTAAATAAACGGGGGCCAGCAAGAATAGCAGCTATAGTCCGACAACTTCGTGAGCGACCTTCCTGCGGGGTGAGAGGCGATGCCGTGTGGTGACGGCAGAGTAGAATACAATTGTCACCACCCCAAATCTCTCCCGTGGCTGTCGTACAAGGCGACTAAGGATAAATCAGCGATGAGGAATGGGCAGCAGCGTTCCTCTTATACCACCTAGCAATGTACTGACTTTTGTGCCCGATAAATGGCAATAGGCTCGCCAGCTATTACATGGGACCTAACATAATTGGCGAAACGTGGGTGCTAGTTCACCTCTGCCTACCCCTTCGGGGATATAGGCGTGATTTATGTATGTATGTATGAGAGGCGATGGCGGGGACGGGGCACTAGATTAGCGGGGGCGGGTGATGCGGGTAGGAGGGAAAACCCCGCCACGTCTCTCACCCCGCAGGAAGGTCGTGCACGAACTGTAGGCCTATTCGCTGACTTTTTTTGACACTTAAATAATCACTGAACTATTTACTGAACCATTACTACTTTACTATAACGCTATTGTGACACTTGTCCTGTGAAAACAGCAATGGTTAAGTAAATAGTTCGGTGATCATCGCTTTCAACTGTCAAAAAAAGTTAGCGAATAGTTTTGAATTGTCATTTTTTTGGACATCAACTGCCGCACTCAGAGACGTCAAATAACGTTAATGAGTACTTAACGTCAAAAAATGACAATTCAAAAATAGTCGCTATTCTTGCCGGGTCTTTGGTCTAGATTTAAATGAAATTTTTTGAAATTAAATACTCATTAAAGTTAATTGACGTCTCTGAGTGCGGCAGTAAGTACTCATTAACGGTAATTGACGTCTCTGTGTGCGGAAGTTGGCGCTACAGGGGCTAACACCGGGCGTCATCTTCATCACCAGCCCTTTAATATCCCAACTGCTGGAGCACAGGCCTTCTGATGATGAAAGAACATAGGGAGAATAGGCCGATTGTAACAGCATCATCAACTAATTACTGCCAAACTGTTTAACCTGGCCAACTTATTATAATATCTGTGTGTGGCCAAATGTCCTTTCATAACAAACACTTTGGACTGTTGTTCATAGCTGTAGTCATCAAACAGTAACTGATCATGAAAAAAAAGTTACAACCGTATCCAGTCCTGGAGTTTCCTAACGCAGTAGCATAGCGCGCTTGGCCTGCCATTGCGTATACTAAGTAATGGTTACTAAGGCCGGCCATTGGATGGGTGACCAAAAATTGATTATCTCGAGTTCCTCTGTGCTTCTGAAGGCACGTTAAGCCGTTGGTCCCGGCTGCACCCGCAGTCGTTAATACCCACCAACCCGCACTGGGCCAGCGTGGTGGGTTATGCCACAATCTCCCTATCTAATATTCTTCAATCAATAGGGAAGGCCCGTGCCCCAACATTGCGGATATAAAGGGCTGGTGATGATTTACCTACCCAGTCTACCGTACTCTTTATAACTCTTTCTCTGTCTTCTCCAGGTCGTGTACGACCCCAAAACGAAGACCGCAGTCGCCTTCATCTCAATCAACTCCTCCTTCTACTCCGACCAAATGATCAGGAGCCTGGTCTTCTGCGAGGACATCTGCGAAGACAACTCCAAGTTCAGCTGGCTGAGGTGGCGGTCCAACGACGGAACCTTCAGTTTCTGCTGCGAATACCAGGACTTCAGGGAGACCGTTCAGCATTTACCTTATTTGGATGTCAACGGATTATTCTATTAGTCCATGGATCGAACTACATTCTGCAACTTGAGACAAGCAGTCATGCAATCTATTCGAACGAATCACTGACCTCTATTATTATACACGTACGCTGGACTGAAAGAAACGCTAATCAAATTTAGGGCACTGCTTAAAAAGTAAAGTGGACCATTACCTGTCAGAATTTGTATGGAAAAACCTCAATTTTGACTCAAACTTTGAGTAGCGTTTCTGTATTCGGGGGTTAGTATGTATTGTCAAAATTGACGTTAATCCATAAAAATTCTGACAGGTATTGTCCACTCAACTATTAGTATTCGGGGGTTATTCAGAGGTTCATATAAAAATTGGAGCACATCCCTTGATTAACTAATCACTGACATTGTATACATGTAAGTATATTTTCTGTAAGGTGATGTCATTTTAAGAGTTTAGTAAATATTGTATAAACTGTAACCAATAGGCTTCTTGATTAGTGTGTGAAAGGATGAATAACCTTACGTTTTTATCTGTAAGTAGCTACAATAAAAAGACAATAAACTTAAAACTATGCTTTATTTCACTGGCAACTCATCTCCCCAATTACATGAACGTGCACATCTGTATGTTGTCTTGTCGAATTTCGATTTAGAAAATATCACCTCTTTCAATTCCCCTTGCGCTGTGCATAGCTTGCAAATGGTGTGACCTGAGCGAACTATTGGAGCTCTAACTACCCTCGGCCACTGAGGGTCGTCTGGAGGACGAGCACCTTTCCTCAATACAACATACGAAAACACATCGGCAGATACTTCAGATTTCGTAGGATATTGCAATGATTCATATTTCATTAGAAAGTTACAAGGCGTTGCTTGTTCTAAGTATCTAGGACAAACATTATCGTTTGGACACGGGGAGAAAGCGTAGCCACAACTACTCCCTTTTTTTGAGTTTAACACAAACTCTCTCGCTTCATTTACTATTTTAAAACCAGCGTTGGAACCATGTTCGACAATTATTAAGAAATCTTCAGTTTTATTCCATAATTTTTGTATTGTCTCTAATCTGCTTTTCATATTGGGCATTTCGAATAGGGTGAACGCTGACAACACTATATTATACCTAAGATCTGTAGAGGCAGGTAAAAACTGTCTTTGGAAGTACGCTTTGTAAGGCATTACAACATTACTCTTTCCACTGCAGAGTATCAAACGGCATAGATCATTCATATGCGCTGATGTGTCTACACAGAAATACTCAAATATATCGCCTTTCCAATAAGTGTTGATGGCCCATGTACCGGTGCCCACACCGGAGCCAAAGTCAAAGAAACTTCTGGGCTTGTAATCAGGCATTCTCTTTCTTATTTCGTCAAATATACGGACTAAAATGGCGTATTCTGGCGCGGCGCGAAGCATTAAATACTGCAAACATGTAGCTTTATCATACGAGATATTCCCCCAACCGTACACATTTTTCTTTAGAATATTAAACACTTTTGTTCGTACTTGAGTGTCTATTTTCTCTAATTGCGCTTCAGTCTGTTGTTGGTTAGAAAGAGCATTTTTGGTAATTGTGTTATGTATTTTTTCGGCCTTTAAATTGATTTCACCGACTTCTGGTGGCAATAATCTCGAACGTAAGTAGTTGTTTAGTTTTATTGCATCCTGGTACAATGCTTTAGCGCCTGAATCTTCACATACAATTCGTATTGCTTTCTGTATTTCAAGAGGCAACTTGGCGATCTTAACACCGGCCGTTCCAGGGTGTTTGCGAGGTTTGTACTCATTTGTTTCGAAACTGTCCCTTAAATTCGCATCGACTGACACTCTTGTTGTGTAATTTATAGGAAAATTCGGTAAAAAACGCAATTTTATTTTTCTAAACATTTTACTAACCTCCAAAGTGGAAAATATTTTTGTTATTGCCACTGTCAGTGTCAGTTGTTATTAGTTTTAATTTTGAAGGTAAAGGTATCTGGCCCATAGAACCAACTCTATAGTTTTGTCTTGAATTATAAAATAAAACTTGGGTGTCACGTGTATAATGTCTTCCTGAAATTGCATTTTACGGCGACAGAATTCTTGAACCAGGAGGTTCGATTAATTTACATCTATCCATCTTTCTCAAGCCACTGCGTGTTAAAATAAGAGCGACAAAGACGCAAAGACTCGATCGAACGAAATGAACTTCCATAGTAACGTCTCTGGTCCTCGAAATCGCTCATGTATTGACTAGGAACGATCTTTGCATATCTAAGTAAAAGTTTGAGTCCTGCTTAGCATCAAAACCTCTAATCTCTCCCGCGGGTGTCGTAGGTACAAGGCAACTTTGTCATGAGGAATATACAGCAGCGTCACTGGGATAATTATACAATATATACGTGACGTGACCAATAGATGACAATAGTCTCGCTCCCTAACATAGTTGGCATAGTTTTAGTAATGAAAAAGTACTGATAACAACTTATGAAGTATTTTTAACAAACATTTAATTTAACAATAACAAACTTAAAACATATTTTGTTGAACAGCCTAGGTACCACACAATTGCAATTGAGTTTGGACTTTATTTTTCACTGAAAAGAGCTCAAAATCATTACAAAGTCTGACTTAAGTAGGTAGTTTTACTGTCCTAGAAGTTGCGCAGCAGTGGTCTAGAGGGGATTTTTGTCCACGACACCATCTTATTAGTAAGAAAATAAGGTTAAAAATTAATATCGTATAATAGGCTGTAAAGGAAAAGAGAGACAAAATTCTACCTTATTTCTTAGTAATAAAACGCAAAGTCATAGACAAATCGTTCGTCTCTCACCAGCGTGTCTTAAGGCGATACATCGCAAATATTTAACATTTTCAATGAGGATTTACCTATTTTATTGATAAATATTTTAGAGCATTTCAGAAAGCCAAAACATTAATAGTAATAAAATTCCCTATATAAAAAAAAAATACAGTGGTTTCGTCTTTATAGCCTTATTTTCGTTTTATAATTAAACGAACAATTATTTAAAACCCAACTTAAGTTTATTTGACAGGCAATAAACTATTTTTAATAAATCTCATAAGAGTTCAGTTCAAACATCATTTAGTTTTACAATAAAAATATTCATTTTTATTCCCATGCATGGTATTTTGTTGTTGTGGTGATCTTTTTTCTTCATACTAAGAAGACAGATCCCTCTCTGTCTTGGCCTAAACAATGTTCACAAGGTATCACCTTAAACAACTTGCTCTTAAAATTATACTAAGTACTACTTGTGATAAGGTTCAATTTCTATTGTTTTTGACAGTGTCTTGCTGCTTGTGCTTGGCAATACAATCCTTGAAATCGTTCACTTCTGTTTGGCAACGTCTCCAATCCTTAGTCGTAGCTATACACTCCTGAAAGAACGAATAGTTACTATTCGATTTTTATATTACATTAAAATAATCACAAAGAAAAATAAGTCTGATAAAATTCATAAACATATTGCACTGATGACTCGACAACACTCCACCAGTCAGAAAGTTTTTGTTCTTTGTAATAAGAAGAACAGAATGGTGTTTCTCATTTATGTTATTAATGTAATATTCAATAAATAGCCCATCAATCGCTATTAGAATTGATTGGTCATTGTGTACAGAGAGAATCTTAATCAAACAAATAGTTTTCTACTTTAGCTATAAATGAAAACCTGTCTGATCATATTATTATAGTGAAGTTGCAATTATGCTGTCAAAAGATTTTGTCACCAAGGTTATTACAACTTTAGGTGACGTGGGGGACGTCTGAATAGAAATGATACAAATATTATTACAAAGTAAGAGGTCAGAAAAATTGATTGCTGAATAGCTATTTATTAGTTATTACTCTAACCTCTGTTTGTAATATATATATAGACGGCCGCCATGGTCGAATGCTCAGATTGCTGGGTATTGGCCAAGAGGTCCCGGGTTCGAATCCTGGTAGGGGCAAACTTTGTGATGACCACAAATGTTTGTTCCCGAGTCATGGTTGTGTATGTTTATGTAGTATATTTTCAACATTTATATACATAATTATATTAAAATATGTCCGTCATCTAGTATCCATAACACAAGTGCTTAGGCTACTTACTTTGGGCTAGATGATGTGATGAGGTGTGAGTGTAAAAAAAATATTTTAATATCGTTGTTTTCATAAATGAACAATTATTAGATTAAATTGTAAACTATTATTGTGAAAACACACTTATTATAGTATTCCGGGTATTCCGGGCTTCCGGACATACATAATCAGGTTATTCTTAGAATGTAGTGAATTTACGCATTCCATTATAGTTTAAATACATTGAACAACGTTGAACATTGATAGCAATTATTTGAGGTTCATTCGCAGTGAAAAGAAACTCAAAACGAATGGTTTAATTAGGCATTTTTTGGTCAATTGAGTATACTAGTACTCATGCGAGTCATCAAGTTAATTCCTTACCTGAACTTTGTAATGCAGTTCCAAGCATCCAGTTTTTTTTAACATTGTCTCCACTGGATCGTCGACATCGTCGTCTTCTGGTTTAACGAGAGGTTTAATAGTCATTTTGTTATTCTAAAATTACTTGAAAGTAACAAAATAAATACAGTATTTTTAAACCATCAATCATTGTCAAAATCAGCTGTTGTAGTGACTGTCATTCAGTTGTTGTTTTAATTCTTTCTTGTCAGGGAAGGCAAATAGATTAGTACATACAGCCATGCCTTGCTTTTCAGACTGAAGAGCTCAAAATCATTAGAATTCAGTTTTTAGAATTATTCTTGAATGATTATTTAGCTTTAATGTATTATTCAATTGTTTATTTCCCAAATAATAAACAAATAAATACTTTGAATTATGGGTACACACGCTTTAATTCATCTAGGGAAAATGTGCTGCAAATTGAATGGTAATAATAAACTTCATGATGGCGCCTGATGAGGTGAAAACTACTATAAAATTCTCTCACTATAACGTGCGATTTAGAGCCCGTACACATATCTGCGAATTCGCGATTTGGTGCGGCAACGCGGCAAAACAAAAGCCATCGCGATGCGGAGATTTTTGCGATGGGACGTCGCATCGCAGTTTTGTGTACAGGGCCTTCCGCTTCAAGGGTTAATGAATCCAACGGGAACTTGTAAAAAGATAATTTATTTATAACTTAACAAAGTGACTAAGCTAGGTCTAAGCTAGAATCTTGCTTTTGTTCCTGAGCGCGATGTACGCGACCACGATAGAGGTGACAGTCGCTAACACTTCAGAGTTCACCCATGGGCCGGAGTAACCTGAGGATTTCAAACGGGCAGATAAGTTAAGGGCGAATGAATGATGAATTGACAACACTTCATATTTTCAACATAGGTAAGTACTCTTTTAGGCGGCCAACATAATTGGCGGAACGTGGGTGCTAGTTCACCTCTGCCTACCCCTTCGGAGATATAGGCGTGATTTATGTATGTATGTATGTATGTATGTATGTATGTATGTATGTATGTATGTATGTATGTATGTATGTATGTATGTATGTATGTATGTATGTATGTATGTAGTACTCTTTTTATTCACAAGTAATTAGAACGAAAATGAAGACACCTATAATATTTTTTTCCTATATTTTTTTACGTAATAAGTAACTATTGGTTAAATTGCGAAATAATGGACAGAAAAATTTAATAAATAAAATCCGATTTTATTTTGAATGTTTGAAAATTAAATTTCAAGTAACTTTTTTTGTTCCTCATGAAGGGAAGCTAAGGTGTTAACTTCATACGCCGTAGTTGTGACGTCATCTTACCTGCGTTACATACATTTTTTTCTCTGTAATTACCTTGAATTTGGTGGTCATGCAAGCCTAGCATGGTGTGACATAAAATTATTAACTTAGTTTGAGCGATAATAAAGAAAGTCTCCGATCGCGAAATACGTCAAATACTTGCGATCTGAGACATCGCCTTAAAATAACACTGTTAATGTCTTGTGATGAATACAAAACTCACTGCCCAGATGTTGCAACTGTATGGCCAATAGGGGAGATACGGCAGCATTGGGATCAGATCGGCGGGCACGGCGCAGAGCCGCGAATCCTTCCTCGTCCAAGATATGGACCTCTCGGACTCCAGACCTGGCTTTAGGTGCTTCCTCGGTCCATGACACCTGTAACATTAACACATTTTTATTTTAATCTTCTATGAATACTGAAAAATGGTGGTGTTACCTCAACAACAGAAACGTTTTAATTAAATTGATAAATTCTTTTAAGTTATGCATTTTTTTTTCAATGGTGAGAGTAAGATTTTTGTTTTAATCATTTAAAAATTGTTTCAGTAGACTTTCTGCAGTGAAAGTGGTGTTATTTTGATGCACAACAATCTGCGTTGACATTCATCTTCAATACAAAAGAGAAGAAATTTAGAACGCACAATGAGGTTATTTATTAATTTAGATGTCACAAACTATTGACCTATTTAGTCAAAGTTTGTAATAACACCAATAATTATCATTTTTGATTCATTAAAATTTTTGATTTGCATTATTATTGTAGTAAATGCTTAGAATGATCTTTTGTTAAGTTACGATATGATGTCTTTATGTAAAGACATCTGGCACTTAACAAATAACACTTGTCATGGACCTTTGTAATTGTTATTAGCATTAATGAGACCATTACCAGCTGTGTTTGTTTTAGTTTGTCAATTTTGCTTACACAATTAACATTATTTCTCTTTAACATTATTTTGAGACCAACCACATGCAGGTATAGTCGTAAGTGAGCTTCATGGATAAGTATTTTGCTATAGTTTTATTAGTAGTTTTATTTTTGTTATTTGTGTATTATTTAGTAAGCACTTATCTAGAACTAATTATAGAATTATAATAATTAATGACCAGTACACCAACAACAAAATAATATAAGGCCACCCTTTCTGCATTGCTTTTGTTATTGTTTTATGTATTGAACATTTATTGGTGGTTGTGGATAGAAAATTGTAGTTGGAAAAAGTTCGAAAAATTATAGTCTTGTTATGGTTGGCTGAGTGGTAGGTATGGTGGTTTTTCTAACCATTTTCTTTATGAAGAATTGCTGTTTTCCGCTACATACAACAGACCAGATTGGAGTGTGGTAATGGCTAATTTTCATTGATCTTTTAGCTGCTAATCAAAAATAAAGGTGCCACGAACCTGATATTTGTTCTCGCCGATGCGGGCCGCAGTCAATGAATTCCCATCGACTTCGGCGTACAGTGCGTAGTTTTCAGGCAGAGGGTTGTCGCATTTTAAAGTGAACTCTGTGATGTATGCTATGTGTGTAACAACCGTCGCATCCAAACTCGTGAACGAGGAGGCTTCGACTTGAGGATTCTGGCAGCTCTGTGCGAGCGCTCCACTAATTGAGACAAGAGCGATGAAAGGAACTAAATATTTTGTGACCATTTTGCAGTCTTTACTTTATAGGTTGTGTGACTAAAAGATTAGAGACGAATTTATTTTTGCTCGGGTTTCTTACCCTCTACTTCCACGTACCGATATGACGTTATAAAACCAGTATTGAAGTGAAAGCTTTATTATGTCAGATATAAAAAATTAAAGTAGCTGTAGAAAAAAATATTTTGTTTCACTTTATTTCGTTCATATACCTTTAAATGAATAATTTGGGCCAATATACTAATATTACAAATAATTGAAATAGTTAAATTATAGTTGACTAAGGTAATATTTACGTTCCAATTGGTAATTATACAACGTTTCGAACGTATCTTTAAACGTCGACGGTGACGTGTGGGCAAACTGCCACACAATTGACAGCAACGTTGAAGATACGTTCATGGATTTAGATTTTCTGTTGAACTTTTTTTTTTTTTTTTTTTCACAACATAAAATTTATTAAGATTAAAAGTTTTATATAGCCGGACATGCTGTACTTTTTATAGTTGCTAGATGATGGATAATTATAAATAAATATTGAAAAATATTACTTTACATTCAGACAGAGCAGAATATAATTGTTACCAGGTGAATTAATAACTAAATGTTTTAAAACTAAGGGACTAAAAGCTAAATTAAAGGTAGAAAACCTCGCCTAGGTCTTCTGAGACAGGAAGTGTACCAATAACGCTGGCTGCATTACCTCGCTGAATGGCGAGACTAATTTTTTGCGCGAAATACAGACCAGCCTTATTGTCACCTACTGTCTCACGTAGCCGCTTTGTAATGTCCCGAAAAAGTCGGTGAGCTCCTGGACCCCATGGTCCCAGAGTCTCTACCCCAAACGGCTCAAATAGGTAGTCTCCTGAGAGACCGGCGTATTTGCGCCGTTTAAGGGATTCAGCGGAAGCTGCAGCCGATCCGGGCATTGCTGAGGTAGCTGGAATATGGGACATTGCTAGAGTGTCCACGCAAGTGGCGTCCCATACCAGACATTTTCCCTTCTTCCAGGGAACGAGAGTCATGCCGTCAGGCCTCTTACCATCATCCCGTGCTAAGCCATTAGGCTCCAAAGCAGCGGGCATTCCGGTAGTTACGAGGGCCCGGCGGATGATGTCATTAACCTCAGCATGTCTTCTAAATCGGCCTGCACTTCTTGTGCAAGAGAGACCATGGTGACCAAGATTATCGACCATTATGCCACAGCGGCATTGGTGGGGGACATTACAGGCGATGCCTAGGCGCAGGCATGTTGCAATTCGAAATGCAGTGCGATCAAGAAGTGTCCCTATATTAGCCGATGGCAAAGCCTGCAGCCATAACCCGGATTCCCACTTCCCTACAGCTAAGAGACGAGCCCGATCTGCAGAATTGGATGACGTGTTTAAGAGTTCTTCCCGCACCAATTTGCAGAGTGGCTCGTCCCACTGTCTCTGGGAGCAAGGGGACGCTGGCAATCCTAGATCAGGGCAAGCCGCAGACCAAGTTGACTTTGCCTCGGCTAAATGAGACACTTCATAGGTACTGACACTATTAAGTAAAATCCTGTCGACTAAATTACTTGTCCTGTGAACAGAAGACAAGAAGGCTGGAAGAGCAACACTTGAAATTTTCCTTATACCTAAACCTCCATGGCGAACAGGTAGAGAGGCTTGACACCACGAGCGATCACACAATTGAATATTGAGGACCGAAGAAAGAGTTTCTTTTAATTTGTTGTCCAATTCCAAAAGTAAATTGGGGAATTTCCAAAGTTGACTAGACCGGACGATATATGTGAATTGAGGGACGAACAGACAAAAGCGCAGGATAACATAGGCTATGTGAGTATTGATTTCGAGAAGTCTACTACATGTATCTGAGAATTTGGAAATTTTTTCTTGGACAAAGCTTGTGATGGAGTCATCTAGAATAGGTGCTCCGAGAAGACGAAGATTGGGTTTATTAATTGTTAAAATATTGGGGGCCAACGAATTAAATTTTGAGATTATAGCGTTCCTATGATATTCTGCGACATTATCTGAGATGAATAATTCACATTTAGAGAAATTCAGTTCCAGACCTATACCGTTGAGTTCTTTGATGAGTATGTTTAGGTCATCAAGAACTGAATTAGCATCGCCTCCTAGAGTACCATCGTCAAGATACCACACGTTAAATTTGGATTTTAATTTCTGTATTATTGGATGGATTGCTAGGCTAAAAATTGCCGGACCGAGGGGGTCGCCTTGTTGGCAGCCTACCTCAGAGGAGATGTGGTTATTTCTGTGTTGAACTTTTAATAAAAAGTTGAACACAGATAATTATTATTTTTAAACTGTATTTATTTTATCGTCATACCGGTCATTCTCCAAACAAGCGTTCTTTGCCTAATTACCATGTCTTTTTTATTTTTCGCAAATTTATCTTACAGACGTTAAAATATAAAACTTACCAAAGATACAAATAAAACAATCGAAATGGAGACTGGATATAGTAGATTTTCCATCAAGTGCACAAAATGAATCCTCGACATGCATGGTCAAAATCATTGCCCATATATTTTCAATGGGATTAAAATTTTCACTAAAATAATACCTAATTAAAACAGCGAAATATTATTAATATATGTAGCTATTAGCGGTACAAAGGAAAGTGCAAGACAGAGTATTTACAGTTGACGGACGCACCCAGCCTGCCGAAACTCAATACTGCAAAAAAAAATGTATGGAATTTAGGCAATTTTTAATGGCGACTTGTTTTGTCTCTTACTTCCGATCTAACCTTCCTTGTCTCGCGCTGCCGGAGTGTCACTAATGTCATTAAGTCACTATGCCGTTTTGAAAATATAAATTATAGCGTTGTTTTAGTTTAGTTTTCCATCTTGTGCCTATTTATTGTCTTCAGTGACTTATCATTAGTGTATACCTATTGGTTTGTGTCATTTATCTAAGTGCATAACAGCGAAATGTTTTACAAAAGGTGTGAAATATGTTGACTAAAATCTGGTAGGAAATTAAACCAAAAGAGGGTTTTCATGGCCAATTCCCACTAGATGAGAAGCGGTAAGTAGTTTTCCATGTTATTATATAAACGCTAAGTAATTAGAAATAAGTTCTGGTCACTTTAATCAAAAATCATATGCGCCGTAGTGATGTCCTTACTACTTACAAAATTATCGATAAAAAATCTATTTTCGTAAATTTGAGTATCAAATGTACTTGAGATGTTTCATTAGTTTAATACATTTAAATATTGTCTATTACAATATATTATAATATAGTATATCATATTATATATAGGGTTATTTATGAAACAACAAAAACCTCCCATGACTAGATAGCTAACATCATTAACAACAACTTTTGTTGTATGAGTTTTAATATAATGCAGAACATTACGCAAAATTATTCGCATGTGTTCATCTCTCATTATCATCATCAAAAGTTCTTCTGTGTTCAACTCCACTTATTTATCAGATCTCAGCGGGACTTGTTGAAAGGCGATGAGAGTCATGGCTGCAAAACATTAGAGAGTGGATCGGCATTAACTCCGTTGAAAAGCTGTTTCGGTTTGCGACTGACAGAGATATATATAAAAAGCTGACGGCTTATCTTCCGAATTGAAGAGGCACTAGAAGAAGAAGACAGCGTGACTGCCGCCTTGCTACACGATGCCCGTCGGGTGTGATCGTTGTCTGCAACCGCATAAGCGCCTCGTACTCCACTATTGGTAAGTTACATAACCTATCTTTCTGATATTGTTTGATAGCTCAATTCCTGAAGCTAATGAGTGGTTTATTTCAGAACCAGATTTCTTTGATTGGGCAGAACCAGTAGGCCTATTCCCTAACTTTTTTTGACAGTTGAAAGTGATGATCACCGAACTATTTACTTATCCATTACTACTTTACTATAATGCTATTGTGACACTTGTTCTGTGATAACAGCAATGTATTAGTAAATAGTTCGGTGATCATCACTTTTAACTGTCAAAAAAAGTTAGGGAATAGGCCTACAGACCTCCGGGCGCGTTACACATAGTCCGCTATGGTAAGTGGTGAACAATAAATTGAATTGATGATGACCAGCGTAAACTCAAACGATACTATTAACTAATATCTATTTATTATTTCAGATCTAAATGTCCTGCTTACTTGCTCACACAACATTGCAAAAACGTGTGTTGATCGATCAGCTAACATCTGAAGACTCCGCCTAGAATATGAGATCGGAAAATTACAAAAAAAATAATTTAACATTGTAAACATAACTTTTATTTTTTGTTGTGACATAAATTGTATGAAAATAATTACACGTAATTGAATAATACTCAATATTTTCAAACGAACAGAGGATTTTATTTTGCTTTTGTAGGATAAAAAAACCTGTCTGCAAGTTCTGCAAGGCAGGGGGGGTAGCCACTCGTTTTTATCGATATCGACACATTCTGTAGCGTACACCACATCCTTATTTTGCTTTTGTAGCATGTTGGCTTTTTTATGTCTCTGTTGGTTGGTACGAGATCTTAGCCTGAACTGCGAATCAGAATTGTCAAAAAGCTTGTTTGAAGTCCCGACTCTTAAACATAGTGTATTACACTTTGGCGGCGGCGTCTTGGCGGGCGTCGCCCTCGTACTGCGGCATATACATTGTACTCTTTGTACTGCGGGTTCTCGAGCCGTTTATTTAGGTACTCATGAGGTTTTGACAGTTCAAAGCGATAAATGGCTATATCATATTATCGTGATCAGTGGCTATGCTAACCGGGCTGGATGTGTTAAATAAAGGCGATGTACGGTACTTCTGCTTTGTTTTGGCAAATTTCGTAAATCTTACGTTAGATATGTAATTAAAGTTAATTAGTACTTACTGCACCATTTTTCCTTTCGATATTCACTAATTATAGCAATTAAAATCCGTAAATAACAAGCATTTTTCAACTGTAAAAGTGGGTCCAAAAATTACGACTTTTTGTGACGTCACCTATTGACTTTTACGTGACGTATAACTTTTAATTTTTGTTTTAGTAGTCTATGAATGATGACAGAGAACGTATTGCCTATTTTATCTGCTACCAAACTACACAGAGTGATTGTTTGGCGCGTTTCGTGGTGTCAGTCAGATTTATATTCACTATTTCAAAAATTGTTACAGAGTGGATTTTGTACAGTGAAAGTGGTGTTATTTTGATGCACAAGCATCCGTGTTGATGTGCAATTATGCAGAATCATCGAAAATAAGTCTCATGATGTGTTTGATGTTGTGGTGAAGTTCACTATAAAAAGTGGTTTTATCCATTTCATCAAGCACCATCATTAACTCTGTTACCATTCAATTCGCGCCAAGCACTCCCTAGATGCGTTAAAATGTGTGACACCCATATTTTAACGTAAAATTCATTTCATTCATACTTTTCACCCACTCATTATTTCATAAGACTACAGATAAAATATACACTAAAGACTTGGCTGTATGGGCTAGACCCTTTGCCTTCCCTAAAATATAGGGAGAATTTAAAACTACACAGAGTGTAAACAAACACGCACCAAAGATTTTTCGTAAGGCAACGAAATTCGGCATTGTCCACCTTGATGACTCATCATCATCATCATCATCGCCCCGGATCCCGGGATTTAACAGTTATGCACTTCTCGCTCCCGCCGGCTCCCAGTGTTCAACAGATGAGAGGTTCCATGTACCAGGCTAGAATGAGCGCGTAGAAGTAAAAAAAGTCCCTGTTGTGTGTTGATGAAGGCCGTCCTCCTAATCATATCCCTCCCTGTGGTTACAGCCCCCGTAACACGGGAAGTGGACAACATCTGCTTCGAGAGAAAGATAATCTTTTCCTCTCGCTCTAACTCACACTAAATCCCGAGACACAGTCAAGTGTTGCAGAGAGACTTGTCCACGTCCCCGTGCTAGGCCCGCAGGCGTCATCTATGGATGCAGATTCTTGATCATGTACCAGGATGTCATGAGCGCGCAGGAGAGCAAATAAAAGGCACGGTGTTGTGTGTCGGTAAAGGCCTATATTAGGGGTGCGCGGTCAGTGCGCGCCGGGCGGTGTCTTGGCGGGCGAGGCGGGCGGCGCGCTTCTCTCGACGCCGTCGCCCTCGTCGAGTGCGGGCCAGATAAGTCCGCGCGTGGTCAAAATTGGAACTAAAAATTCGCCTGCTATTTTGTTTGCCTATGAGTGTCAATGTTAGCGAGCAGCGCCACCCCTCGGGCGCAGACTTATCTGGACCGCACTCTACTGCGTGTTCTCGAGCCGTTTATTTACTCATGGCTATATCATCGTAATCGGTGGCTATGCTAGCCGGGCATGTGGTTTAAACACAGAACATATATTAATTACTGTTCTGTGGGTATAAAGATAGGCGATGTTCATATCCTAGTTAAACACCACGACCACGTAAGTGTAGATTCGGCGTGCTCCACTCGACGCCGTCGCCCTCGTACTGCGTGTTCACGAGCCGTTTATTTACTCATGAGGTTTTGATAGTTCAAAGCGATAAATGGCTATATTATATCGTGATTTGGTGGTGGCTATGCTAACCGGGCTTGATGTGATAATACATTGTCACCACCCCAAATCTCTCCCGTAGGTGTCGTACAAGGCGATTAAGGATAAACCAATTATGAGGAATGGGCAGCAGCGTTCCTCTCTCCACCTGCATATATACATACACCTAGCAATAGCAATGTACTGCGACTTTTGTGCCCAATAAATGGCAATAAGCTCGCCACCTATTTTTAACCATGTACCAGGCTAGCATGAGCGCGTAGGGGTAAAAAATCCCTGTTGTGTGTTGGTGAAGGCCCTCTCCTAATCATATCCCTCCCGTTACAGGCGTCGTCGCGCCCCAAAAATGTTTGTACACCTGGTGTACATAAATCGTTTGACGTTATAGATTCTTTAAAATGTACCAGGCTGTCATGAGCGCGCAGGAGAGCAAATAAAAGGCGGCGTTGTGTGTCGGTAAAGGCCTATATTAGGGGTCGGTCAGTGCGCGCCGGGCGGCGTCTTGGCGGGCGAGGCGGGCGGCGGCGAGCTCCACTCGACGCCGTCGCCCTCGTACTGCGTGTTCTCGAGCCGTTTATTTACTCATGTGGTTTTGCCAGTTCAAAGCGATAAATGGCTAGGTACGTTATAAGGTGGCTATGATAGCCGGGCCGGGCTGGATGTGTTATAAAGGCGATGTGTGTGTGTTGATCACGAAGTGACATTTATGTGTGCGCGCGTGTAGATTTTTAACCATGTACTAGGATAGAATGAGAGCGTAGAAGTAAAAAAGTCCCTGTTGTGTGTTGGTGAAGCCTCCTCCTTCCTATCCCACCTCCCTGTGGTTACAGGCGTCTTCTTGTAGATTCTTGATCATGTACCAGGCCGTCATGAGCGTACAGGAGAGCAAATAAAAGTCGGCGTTGTGTGTCGGTAAAGGCCTATATTAGGGGTGCGCGGTCAGTGCGCGCCGGGCGGCGTCTTGGCGGGCGAGGCGGGCGGCGGCGCGCTCCACTCGACGCCGTCGCCCTCGTACTGCGTGTTCTCGAGCCGCGTGATCAGCCGCTCGTCTTCGTCGCCGAACTCGCCGCCCATCAGGGACGGCTCGCCGACCACCATTACGTCCTGTTGGCGAAAATACGTGTTTAGCACCTCTAGACAAGTGACCAATCTGTTCGAACGAATAAAATGGTCACTTAGAATCTCAGAACAATAACTAAAGCGTTCTGAGCTTAGAATACAAACGTATGGAACAGTATGGCGACCGTCGTGCCAAATAAAAGAGTAGTTGTCAAAAATTGACAATTGACAACATTACATTTGGCGAAGGCACACGATCGTGAATAAATAAAAACAACAAAACAACAACCATCTTCCAAGAAAGCTGTGCTGATTTACTTTTTTTGTGTTTTTTTCATATTATATGTAAATTTTAAACGCCAAAATGATTTATTTTGTCTCTAAATTAAGACTGTACCAATTTTATTCTTGTACATTCCCGGACAAAAATCGGCCTTATCCTTTGTAGAGGACAGTTTGGCCGCACTCAGAGACGTCAAATAACGTTAATGAGTACTTAACGTCAAAAAATGACAATTCAAAACTCGTTATCATTGCCGAAAAAAAAAAAAAGTAAAAAGTCGTTATTCTTGCCGAGTCTATGGCCTAGATTTGAATGAAAATTTTTGACATTAAATACTCATTAAAGTTAATTGACGTGTCTGAGTGTAAGAAACTTAAGATGCTTGGGCTACGATTGCGTATATTAAACAATATTCGCTAAGGCCGGTCAGTGGATGGGCGACCAAACCTTTATTATCTCGAGTTCCTCCGTGCTTCCGAAGGAACGTTAAGCCGTTGGTCGCGGCTGCATCTGCAGACGTCCACCAACCTGCACTGGGCCAGCGTGGTGGGTTACGACTAATTTTCCCTATATTCTTCCATCCATAGGGACGGAAGGTCTGTTCCAGCAGTGGGGACATTAGGCTCATGATGATGATGTGTGGAGTTTGCCGCAACCATTATCATCCGGCAAGTGGTTTACCTGGGAGGCGAGGCTGAAGTTAGGTCCGGGCGATCGCTTCTTGGCCGGCGCTGGTGGCGCGGCGTTGGCACCGGCGCTGCCTTTGCGCTTACGCCGCTTGCTCGCCGGTCTCTGCGATTCTGTAAGCGATCGAAGCATTTTGTTAATTGATGATGGTTCACCTCACTGATCTCTATTATATAAATACATACATACATAAATCACGCCTATATCCCAGAAGGGGTAGGCAGAGGTGAACTAGCACGCATGTTTCGCCAATTATGTTAGGTCCCATGTAATAGGTGGCGAGCCTATTGCCATTTATCGGGCACAAAAGTCGCAGTACATTGCTATTGCTAGGTGGTATATGCTAGTAGGAACGCTGCTGCCCATTCCTCATCATTGATTTATCCTTAGTCGCCTTGTACGACACCCATGGGAGAGATTTGTGGTGGTGACAATTGTATTCTACTCTGCCGTCACCACACGGCCATACATATAAATACATACATACATAAATCACGCCTATATCCCAGAAGGGGTAGGCAGAGGTGAAATACGTTTCCCATTTATCGGGCAAAGTCACAGAGCATTGCTGGGTGGTATAAGAGGAACGCTGCTGCCCGTTCCTCATCATCACTAAATTTGACGTTTGTTGCTTTTGATTTGACATTACAAATGCATCTCTTTATTAGTTCCGTGGACGTTCACCTTCGTAAACCAGTGCCATGAGCGCCAAGAGTGCGATAATCAAATTGGCTTAATTTTTTGGATGACAACCTGCAGTCCAGCGTACTTGTTTAATAGAGGTCAGTGGTTCACCTTCATACATTAAAAACACTTCTTACATTAAAAAGTGGTCAGGCACGTAAATCATAAAAGTTAAGGGGATCTATATAGCACATTCATTTCAAAAATTCATTTGAATCCAGACCATAGACCTGGCAAGAATAGCGACTATTTTGAATTGTAATTTTTTGACATTAATTACTCATTAACGTTAATTGACGTCTCTGAGTGCGGCAGTAAGGCTAATAAGATATAGCCATTTATCGCTTTTAACTTTCGAAAATCCAATGATTTTTGTAAGTTCAACGCGATAAACGGCTATATCATATCGTGTTTAGGTGGTCATGCTAGCCGGGCAGACCTGTGATTGCGTAAACTAGGCAATGATGCTACGGCCGGTCATTGGATGGCTGACCAAAAAATTACTAACTCGAGTGCCTTCGTGCTTCGGACGGCACGCTAAACCTTTAGACCCGAATGCATCTGCAGTCGTTAATACCCACCAACCCGCACTGGGCCAACATGGTGGGTTAAGGCCCAATCTCCCTATATTCTTCCATCCATAATGCCCGTGCCCCAGCAGAGGGGACATTAAAAGGGCTTGTTAATGATGAAGATGATGATACCACGTTATTTTTACGTATCTACTTTACCTAAAATAAATTATATTTTTGTAAATAATTAACAATAGAAGAAATAACATGTTTTGAAAAATGCAAATAAAAACTTTCGCCAAAACAGCAATGGAGTCTGTGTGACGTCACTATAGCGAAAAACAGTCAGTCAGTTTTCAGTAATAAACATACATTTGATTTCCTAACAGGCTGTGATAACTCATGTGAAACAAATAATTAATAAGTTTTTAGTAATAAAAACAGACTGAGTTGACTATTGAAGTACCCAGCCCAGCTAGCATGACCACCGAAACACAATATGATTTAATTTTTGACAAAACGATAAATACAACAATACGATTGATTGGACAATCATTGGATTTTTGCCAGTTCCAAACCATAAATTTATATGCTAAAGCCATCTCTATCTAGGCTTTATGATGTAGCCATTTATCGCTTCTAACTGGGGAAAATCCAATGATTTATGACAGTTCAAAGCGATAAATGGCTATATCATAATTATCGTGTTTCGGTGGTCATCAGATTGTGTGATAAATAAATTAAGGTTGTTTGGTTATTTTAGTTAGTGAAATAAGTTTTTAGTAATAAAAATAGACTCAATTGACTATTAAAGTACCAGGCTGTGATAACTGACCAGGAGGCGCCACCATCCTCTGCCACTTCTGGAAGAGCGTCGTCTTGAGGCAGTCGCGGGGGGAGAGCGCGTACGCCTTATGTCTTGACATCAATTCTTGCATCGGCTCCAATATCACGCATAACTGGAACAAGAAAAGTTACAAAGATTCAAAAATGTGAATCCCATACAACGCCATTTTCCAATGCCGACATCGAATAGTACATGATCGCAAAGGACGGTAGATTATGATCACTAATACGAAACAGAGGCGTTTACTCTGGAAGTTTATTTCGTTCGATCGAATCTTTGCGTCTTTGTCGCTCTTATTTTAACACGCAGTGGCGTGAGAAAGACGGATAGATGTCAGTTCGTTCGTTCGGAGTTTCAGAGTAGGCCCCCAGGGACGCCAACATAATAACTCCAGCTCGGCTAGCATGGCCATCGAAACACGATATGATAGCCATTTATCGCGTTGAACTTACAAAAACCATTTGGATTTTTAACAGTTAAAAGCGATAAATAGCTATATCTTTATCATATAGCCATAAAGGCTTATTCAATTATTCAAATTAGGCTTAATCAAGTATAAAAATCCAAAGATTTTTGACAGTCCAACGCGATAAATGTCTATATCATATCGTGTTTCGGTGGTCATGCTAGTCGGGTAGGAGACGTCGTTTCTATTGTTGGCGCGTTGCAGTGTTCGAAATTCAATCAACGCGCCAGAAAATGATTTTCATACAACATTGCTAGAGCGTTGTAATGTTCCAAATTCAAACAAGTCATCAGCAATGGATTTGATTTTCATTGTCGTGAGCGTGGAATTGGTGATGCCCTGCATGGTGATGTTCTTGGCTAGCTGGTCGAGCTGGTATGAGCTCCTGGTGCGCGCGCATGTGTAGCGTGTGTAGGTATGTATGTACGTCTTTCTCTCTTTCTACTGCGTGTGTATATGTGTGCGTGTACATACGTCATGAAAAACTACACCACTCACCCTGAGGTAGTTGGTGATGCCCTGCCTGGTGATGTCCTTCGCTAGTTGGTCGAGAGCGGCCTGGTCCGGCGGATGAACTGCCTGCCGTGATATGAGCTCCTTGGTGCGAGCGCACAGGATGTGTGTATGTTTGTGTGTATATAATGTACGTTTGGGTGCGTGTATGCCTGTGTGCGTGTGCATACGTAAAGACACTCACCCTGAGGTAGTTGAGCGTTGAGTTGGTGATGCCCTGCCTGGTGATGTTCTTCGCTAGCTGGTCGAGCGCGGCGTGGTCGGGCGGGTGCACCGCCTGCCGCGGTATGAGCTCCCGGTGCGCGCGCACCGCCATGTGCCACGACTTGATGCGCATCAGGTCGTCGAACGTGAACTCGAGGATGAGCCTGCCCTCTGTGCACACCTGCAAATTGACAATCTTTCATAAAATATAAAATAATGATGGCTTATTCATTTATGGTATCATTAAGGGGCTCCGAGACGGGCCATATTTTCACGAAAATGTATAGCTGCAATAGTGTGGCTGGCAGCATTAATCAGCATTTACGGCGAGACTATGCAACACTCGCAATATTTGTACATATGGCTGGGCGAGATATGTTGTCACATATTTAGTATGGCCGATGAATGTTTAGGTTTCCCAACCCAGCCATATTGCCGGAATAATCGCTTTGCAATATTTCTCAGCCACTTTTATTGTTACTGGGTTTAGCCCGTTTCACTATGTTAAATAAATAAATGAATTGTTGTCTCGCTCTACGGGATAATATGCGTCCACAATGCTACCACAGTATACCCTATGCTGGAACAGTAGTTTATCTGCGGCTTGTCGGCGAGTTTTTAGCCTACTCTGCGTTGACGCTAGGGTTGTAACAAACGGCAGCTGCGAGCGCGAATGTGAATGGCCGGGACCGAGAGCGAGCGAACGTGCAATCACCTTGTACACGCGCGATCACACCGAACCCTTATGATGCCCCCGTATTTTATGTCAATGTGTGCGTTACATGGGACCTGACATATTTGGCAAATCGTGGGTGCTAGTTCACCTCTGCCTACCCCTTCGGAGATATAGGCGTGATTTATGTATGTATGTATGTGCGTTACAAAAGCAGTTTAAAATGGAAAAAGCAGTTTATATGGGAAAGTGAAATTGTTGTTTTTACCATCATCCTCGCAATTTGTCCATATTTTCTCACCTTTCCTGCCTTGCTTAGCCCATGACAATCATTTCAAAACCAGCTAATCAGCTAAATGGGCCCGGCCGTTCTCGAGTTTTAGCGGGACAAACGCACAGCAATTCATTTTTATACAATTACAAGGTGTTTAGTACACGGGTTATCAAGCCGGGACCTACCCATGCTTACATAGTTTTATAAATACTATGGTGATATCACAAAAAAAATATGTAAAAAATATTTGAATCCTCCATACCAAGTTCGATCAGAAAAACAAAATGTATGAAACATTTTAAAAACATTTTTACAATTTTTAATTTTTAATATCACCATAGTATTTAATTATGACTTTGTTAGCATGGGTACGTGCCGGCTTGATACCATATGTAATAAACACCTTGTATAAAAGAAGAAGAAGATTATACATATATTAGTTGTATTTACACTCACTTTTGTGAACATAGGTTTCCCATGGTGCGTGACCATAGTACAGTGGTCACAGTCCAATGTGATGCTTGTGTTGTGGAAGGACTCTTTCGGCTGTCGCATCGTGTAATAGAGCTCTGAGACGCCGCCTTCGTATATACTGCGGAAGTACCGCGGTATTAAGGTCCTTCCTATTGCTGGAATGAGAGGAAAGGTTGAATTATTTCATTTGCCAGACAAAAAAATTATAATAACTAGTGGGTAAAAAAGCTGAATATCATAAAACCATACCATAAAACAGTTTTATTACTATAACTAGTAGTATATACTACTAGTATATACACACATAACCCAACTTCTTTCTTTTAGACATACCCATAAAAAAAAATTTTATGTCAGACCTGACTATAAAGTGGACTTTTACGCCCGCTACGCGTACGAAAAATCCCACTTCCTGGTCAGGAGGGCGTATAAAACTATGATCTTACCTCGGGCGATAAAAAAGAAAGCCTCAGATCGCATGTTTATAGCAAATACTCGCGATCTTACTTATTCTTTGTTTTATCGCCCTTGGTATATAATCTATTATTTTGGCAAGTTTTTAGCACAACGTCCTTGGAGGTTTTATTGTGGGAGATAATTACATATTATAAAATATGGAATATTTTATACATTATTATTACATTTAAGATAATTATATCCATCTCTTCTGCAGTATATTTGTGGTCCATTTCGATTCAATTCATTCATATTCTATTCATTAGGATCATCACTCTTTTCGTCAAATACATTTGGTTTCTTCTCATAACAGAACATGGTACTTACTATATCTTTTAGGTCCATCTTCTAAACAGAATGTGAGAGTAAGCGTCGCGTCATCTTCAAAAAACTCTGTCGCGAACGCGTCCCACCATAAATTATCCGAATCCTGAAATGAGAAAGAGAGAACTTTTTATATCACTGGTTGAGTTAGAAAGGGAACTTTATTTCTCTGGTACTGAGATACAAGATCTTTATGTTACTCGCTGGGATAGAGAGATAGAACTTCATATCACTGGGTGAGATAGAGATATAATTGGATAATTGGAAAATTAAACTCCCAACGTGTCCTAACCAGTGGGGATATTTTAATTATGGAATAGGTGGATTTTAGTAGGATATTAAATCGAAATAGGATATTAAATTATTAATTATCTATCAGAAAATGTGCGTTCGCAGACTGCGTGCTAAATTAAGGTATACATCCATCCATACCTAGTAGGGGAGAGTAGGGTAATTTGGCATACTCAACAAAATTGACAATTTCTTACTTCTCGAAGATTACTAAAAATCTATGAATTACACAAGAACCGAACAAGAGAGATAAAAAATATTAAAAAACTTTCGACTATAAAGTAAATATGTAAAAGAAAAGGGTAATTTGTAAAGTTAAAAATAAAATAACTAAACATGGAAGAGAAATGTTCTCCGTCTCTGAATTTCAAACTGTTTACCATTTTATCTCTTGTGACGTAGACTAGATGGCGCTAGTTGAAATCCCAGTTTCAAACTAATGTTTCCTTACTTTTTTCATCTTTAATGTCGTCAGGACAACAATTTGGTTCCCTGATTAGTATATTTACAATATCAAGGAAGATTAAATTATCTTGACAATGATTTTGAATGAGATTAGATTTTTTTTAATGCAAGACAGGGAAGCTCTTGGCCTGCCTATAAGGGCCAAAGACTGAATCGAGCTTTACATGGAATCCTCACCCACAGAGGGGCTGGCTCTCTTATCAACAATTGTAGTATAACAATAATGCTTCTTCTTCTCCCTGCCCTTATCCTTCTCTAAGTAGGGTCTTCTTCTTCCACTCTCCTCTATTAGACGTGAGCTCAGCATGAACTGCCCTCTGTCCCATATTATCCATTCATACCATCCATTCATCGCTTCTACTGCCATCCTCTCATGCTGTTAACATTAATAAATATAATGGCGACAAATTTTGATAAGATGGTGGTAGCTAGCCAGGCGGACTTGCAAAGAGTCCTAATCATCAAATCTCATCATTTTACGAGAAAGGTGATGAAAATGAAATTCACAATTTAAAAGTATTATTTCGTAAGCATTTTCAAGGAGTTTAAATTTTTTCTTTCTTTTAAAAATAAAACTAAAAATATACCAACCTCTGTTCTCTGTTGTAACCGCTTGTTGAGTTCATATACTCTGTAATCTGGCTGCCCGAAATATGGCGCGTGCCGCCTGAAAAAAAAAGAAAAAAAAAACAAATAAATACGATTGTCTAATGATGTTTGGCAGAGTGTTTGGCGCGTTTCGTGGTGTCAGTCAGATTTATTTTCAATGATTCAAAAATTGTTACAGAGTGGATTTTGTGCAGTGAAAGTGGTGTTATTTTGATGCACAAGCATCCGTGTTGATGTGCAATTATGCAGAATCAATGAAAATTAATCTTATGACGTGTTCGGTGTTGTGGGGAAGACCACTTTGAAAAGTGGTTTTGTCGCCACCATCATGAACTCTGTTACCATTAAATTCGCTCCAAGCACTCCCTAGATGCGTTAAAATGTGTGACACCCATATTTTAACGTAAAATTCATTTTATTCATACATTTCACCCACTCATTATTTCATATGACTACAGATAAAATATACACTAAAGACTTGGCTGTATGGGCTAGACCCTTTGCCTTCCCTAAAACATAGGGAGAATTAAAAAAAAATGTCTAATGATGTTTGGCGCCCTTACTTAAAATCGCTCTCCACCCACTGTCAAGTGACAGTGTTTTGTCTCCGGATTTAGCATGGACATAATATGGGATTTAGTGGGAGTTGGAGAGAGAGGAAAATACTTTCTTTTCCCCGAGGAGATTTTGTCCACGTCCTGTGCAATGGAGGCTGGTGGTAAAATGTCACCGACAACTCCAGAAACACATTGAAATATTAAAACCAAGTGTTATTACAAAAAAGTGTTGGAGACGTTTTTTGGATAGTCCGTTTTCTGCATAGTATCGGACACTGCTAAACTAAACACGTCTTCTACATGTCTTTAGGGTTCCGCAACAAAACGGTAAAACGGAGAATCAATTGCTAAGACTCCGCTGTCCGTTCGTCTGTCACCAGGCTGTATCTCATGAACCCTGAGAGAGTGCGGGCCATATAAGTCTGAGCGCGAGGGGTGGCGCTGCTCGCTAACATTGACACTCGTAGACAAACAAAATAGCAGACGAATTTTTAGTTCAAATTTGACTTATCTGGCACTCTAGTTAGACAGTCGAAATTTGCTCAGATGATGTATTTCTTTTCTCAGATGATGTATTTCCGTTGCCGCTATAACTTAAAATAAAATGTTAAGAGGGCTTCCATACAATAAACCTGATTTTTTTGCTTGTGTTATAGATTAGGTAATGGTACGGGACCCTTTATTTGCGAATCCGTCTCGCACTCGCACACAAATCAAAATCAAAATAATAGTGTATCTACTTAATATTATTAATGTCACACCTGACCATAAGTGGACTTTTTCCGCCCTCTACGCGTACGGAAAATCCCACTTCCTGGTCAGGGGGTGACAAAACTATATCTTACCACGTGCGATAAAAAAGAAAGCCTCAGATCGTGTAATAATTATTAATCATATTATACTTAGCCATACTTATCTATAGTTTTATCGGCTTTGTTATAGTAAAAGTAGGCGACTAAAGTAAATCGTGAGGGAGGTTTCCAATACTATTTAGTATGTGTCTAAAACCATATAAGTCGCACAGACAAGGTTTCTTTGAGGTTTCTTTTGATAACAAGCCGTTGGCTTTGCCGATGCCGCTTCCCACTCGATCCATTCCCTCGTAAGATTCCCTAAATTTAGAAATTAGGACAGTGTAAAGTTTTTGTTCCCATGCTGGCCTAGGAGCGAAAAAATAACGTATAATGTGTGCTAGCCCAGGAGTGTCCTAAAAGTCTACTTATTGCCCAATAAGCTCTTTTTCGCGTCTGACATTTTAAATTTAAAGCATGGCTAGATAGGAGTTAGTATAAATAATAGATTGAATTAAACCTAGATAGGCGGATGACAAGCCAACTAGATGACTTCGACTGGTCCGCGAACTTTTTTCTTTCAAGGTTCTACGTATCTGGTATTGGATGGTAGATAATCTAGTAGTCCTACACTATTTACATAGTGTTTACATAGTAAACAAACTATTTACATAGTATTTACATAGTGTAGGACTAAAAGTGGATATTACGTATATAAACGTGGGTGCTAGCTAGTTCACCTCTGCCTACACCTTCGGGGATATAGGCGTGATTTATGTATGTATGTATGACTAAAAGGGTACGAATTGAGTAACCTCCTCCGTTTTTACGTCGTCGGTTAAAAAAACGGTAACACGCAACGTAGTTAAAAAAAACACCTGTGCCCTGGCAAAACACAGACGAAACTACTAGGCATGCAGGATTCCGGAGAAGGTTACCTGAACTGAAGTTTTGGTTGTGTAGCCCTATGGTGCAAGCTTGGGGCGGACGGTAGATAATCGGTACATCCCCTTTTTTACAGAATGGAATGCCTCTGTTCACTCCTTAGGGGAGAATGGCGTGATTTGTCTTTGATAGAGTGCAAGAAACACAATCGTAAGTACTAGGCAACCAGTAGCCCCAAGGAGGTTACCTGAAGTAGGGGTCTGGTATCGGGTGGTAGAGCGGCGGCGGCGGCGGCGGCGCGTACTCATGGTACTGCAGGTGATGCGGCGGGTGCGGCGAGAGATGGTGGCCGTACTCGCCCTCGCCACCGAGCGAGCCCAGCGCCACCGGCATGTATGCCACCGTGTCACCTCGCCATATTCCCTCCGTTGGCGTGAAAATCGCACTATCTACCCTAAACTGGTACGTATTTGGTTTCGCTTTCCGATATAATATTGCACACGGTAAGTATCCTTTATTGCACTATCACTAGGTAAATAAACTTCACTGGTTAATAATTAATAAATAGCTTTTAGTATTTAAGTGTAAATATAATATGATTTTTTAAGATTAAACATCGATTAACTTCTGTCTTTGGACACTTTGGTTTGTTGCACTACTTCGACGTCCGGTAATACTGCGAAAACGGTACAAGTTACATTGCACAACGTCCCATGAAGACTCGTAAACCATAATCGGAAGCTAAAATGTACGAGTTGCCTTGCCGCGCCGAGCGTGACTGATAAAAAGCATTTCATTTCGAATTTTTCGCGCGGGAAGTGACATCGTACCGTGACGGAACGTCCTAAATCCCTTATATACTTGGCGTTGACACGCTATTGTCACCTCTACTCGCTGGGATTAGGGGCGATAAGCATTCCGATACGACTGAGCAGGCCGCGGGCTGGCAACGTCGCGTCAGCTGGCAGCGCTAGTAACGTGCCGCGTTCCGAAAGGTCAACATCGGTTACTTTTTTTTCTTCCTTAAGCTATTTTCGTTCGCTTTGTTTGTTTTTTATTATTGATTATATTGATTTTTGGGTCTTACGGAATGTCTCGTCGATCTGCTGAGTGGATAATTTTCGATATTTGACTACAATTCGACAGGGCTTGATTGAAAATATTTTTTTTACGTTTATGTTACTAAACGTTCAATGCCAAAATCATCAAATATAAATTTAAACGGTCAGTCGAAATAATAAGGTTATCAAATAACGTTCAGCTTAAAGCCAAAATTATCATCACCAAATCAGGAGAATAAATAAATTATACGAAAATAATAAAAAGACAATTGTTTTCACCGCGGCAAGGCCTCGGAACGCACGCGACGTTGCCACTCCGTGCCTTCGCGCCATACTTTTTACTGTTTCTTAGCACATAGAACGAACGCTCATTACGCCGGTACGCACACACCGGCAACAGCGCCTATATTGTTATGTCTGTACATACGTTTACATAGTGCAAGATGTACATTATATGTATGTACATTCCGTGAGCTACAGAGCCCGTAGATATGTA
The DNA here is from genome assembly GCA_963931975.1 of Cataclysta lemnata. Taxonomy (NCBI): domain Eukaryota; kingdom Metazoa; phylum Arthropoda; class Insecta; order Lepidoptera; family Crambidae; genus Cataclysta; species Cataclysta lemnata. The sequence continues at coordinate 3,187,378 of OZ008365.1, forward strand.
GGTGAACTACGATGTTGCCGCGGTACACAAATCAAACGGACTAAAAATAGCTTGAGACGTGTCCGTGAAATTTTTCTTTTACGTATGTTTTGCTCTTAAGGCCTCAAAAATACCCATTAGACATGTCGATTCTCAAACTAAGGCTTTGTTCAGTGTGCGTTGATTAAAATTGGACTCTTACATATTTTATATTTAAAAAAATCAGTAAAGTTTCTTTCTTAAAAAAACATTCAAACTGAACAATAACAAATTTGAAATTTCGAACGTATAAACTTATTGCCTTGCGTAATTTAGATATATATTTTTTAAGTCTATCGGTCCGAGTGGCAAAAAATTTCCGTCCGCGAACTTTCATTGAAAAATTATTTAACTAAACTCGTCAACAATATCACTGTAAAAGGTTGGTCGTCAACTCTGACGCGGTACGCTTACACTACCGGTTTTCCGTCACACAACAAACACAGCGGCAGCACAACTGAGGATCGTTGTCTGATAACAGTGATAAGCGTAAGCCTCTAGTCTCACGAGGAGATCGCACTGCATCACGTATTATCAGATAAGCGAGCCAAACAACGCGCGTATTCCACACCACCAATTGGATAAACGCTACTAAGACAAATTGGACTGAAAAAAAAAACAAAGTTCTCAAACTCGCGGACGTCTAACATTCCATCCGTCAGCTCGGAATGTGTGTCACGGCGGCGCGTGTCAATGACTCCTCACTGAGCTAGCACAATGTGGACGCGTAAACAGTGGAGGCACGTGCCGGGATCTTCAAGCTGACTAGCCACAGCTTGGCTGGCGAGGACATAACGTCCGGTGCACCGCGCGACCGCCTCGGAACAGCCGAGCGCGTAAAAATATCGCCTATCGGTGCCTAACTAACGCGAATCGATATACAGAAAAAATGCACGCGTAGTACGCCTCGCATCGACCGCTGCGTATTTTGAAACTGCACCCGTGTAAATAGGGCCCCAAGTGAGAACGCTAGAGTCGCCGGCGCGACAGCGTACACTGCACCTATGTAATACATAGGAGAAGTGTGCCGCGCTTTGACGGACGAGTGACGAACTGTCAGACGGTCGGCCGCGCTCGGCTGCTGTCGGCGGCGCTCGGCGCGCGACGCGGCAAGTTCGGATATGTTACACAATTTGATTATGTCAGCGTGATTAATAGTGAAAAACTGGTTTTTCGTCTTAGGTCAATCACATTGGCTGGCTCACAATAGATGAGATCCAGTCTTACGGCGGTCAAGTGGCGGCTTTTGGCGGTAAGGTCGCCATGGTAATGTGTTATTCATAAATAACGGCAGTTAGTTGTCTGCTCTGCAACGTACGAATGCGAAATTCCTGGAAACCATTATTAATGGTGCCTCGCATTATTTTCGACTTTCTAAATTAACGCCTCCGCTCCAGAGTCTAGTGGTTCGCCCGCCGGAATTAGATCTCGAAGTCCTGGGTTCTATCCCCAGGGGAGTATAAATTTGTCCTCGGTTAGGTTGGTGGTAGGACTTTATTCAGGACCGCCTGGCTAGCTACCACCATCTTAATAAAATTCTGTCGCCATAATGATAATGTTAACGAAATTATTGCGATCCGACAATTTGTGATAAGATAGCCAGCCCCTTTGTGGTTGAGGGTTCCAGGTGAAGCTCGTTTCCATATTCGGCCATAAGGGCCGATCGTCACTTAGTATCAGGCGAGATGAGGCTAAGAGCGTACAAGGCGACTAAGGGTTAAGACAGCGATGAGCCATCAGATGAGCAATCAATGAGCAGCAACATTCATCTTATATCACCTAGCAATATACTGCGATTTACGTGCCCGATAGATGGCAAAAGGATTACGTGGGACCCAGTATAATAGACGAAGCTTAGGTGTTAATTCACCTCTGTCTACCCCTTCGATTGATGTCGAAGTACAGGAAGATCACTGAAAAGACGGATGGATTGTGTGAACTGTGAGGTATTATAATAATATTATGATGATACATGTGGATGAGGAAAGGAAGAGTATCAGAAGAGAGTGAAAAAAGAGGACATACTGCGCCGACCCCAAATAGGATGAGATAAGTGCAGGGTCGTCACCCTGCCTTTATTCCAAGATGATGAGTCTATTGGTGACACGATGGAGCAGAGGGATACAGAAATATGAGCATGAAGCCGTTGAATGTCTAAAAAGACAGAGGCTAGTAGTCGGTAAGCCTTCGCTTCCATTGTCGGAGAGAAAGTCAGTGAAAGCACCGATGTACAATTTTTAATGCCACCGATTTGATGGTCGAGCGACGACCGACGAATCGTTGTAGTGTCTGCAAGTTAGATATAAATAAACAGAGTATAGGAAACTATTTTGAGTAGTAAAGAGCATTAGAATTGCGTGTCTACATCGTGTCTTCATAACCCTGCCTTAAGTTAAGTTTAGCTGGGCCTTTTACGCACTTAGCCCCCTGATTGGGCGCGTCCTACTCTCCAACCATCCCAGATTATTCCAAAAACAAAGCAGCCTTTTCAGACTGCTGCAGGCTTTCGGGATCGATACTGGGGATTGGAGAAGCCTTGCCAGCTCTGCCACGCTCCTGCATTCTGTAAGCACCTACTGTGGCGTTTCTTCTACCTCCATGCATCCTCTGCATAGAGGACTGTCTGTCACCCCAATAGTAATAGGTTGTTTAGGGAACAGTGGTCAGTATATAACCCTGCCTTTATCCATTCCTATTTGGGGGTCGGCGCAGTATACCCGCTTTCTCCACTCTCTCCGGTAACTGTCATCTTCTCATCCACACCCATCGCCTTTAAATCCATCTTCTTCTTCCTGCCCTGTTCCCAGTCTATCTGGGGTCGGCGCAGTGTGTTTCCTCATTCATATCGGTCAGACGTCATCAAGATATCCATTCCCTTTTGATTCATATCATCCATCACACCGTAAAGATGCTAGTGATGAATGAATGTGAATAAAACGGTCGGAACGGATCATACGAGTATCGAGAGTGATTGGAATGACAACATTCCTATTCATACTGCTCATGGTTTTGGCTTAGTTATTACAACCAGCCGCCTGCCTTACACCAGCTCTCTTTGGGTATCCGTCCAACCCTCTTCCAGTCATGGCCTTCATATCCATACCTCACACAATCCATCTTTTCAGTGGCCTTCCTCTACTTCGACATCCATCAACAATAATATCTATAATTAGTTTTTAGTCACATTCATGGCACCCCCACCCCCACCACAACATGTCCATACCAAGCTAAACATCTCCTTACTGGCGCCGATTTCAGAAGTTTTATACTCCCTATATCATTCCTTATCTTATCAATTTTTGACACTACATCGTCTCTAATTGTACTTATAACGGAAACATTGATCAAATTCTGTATATTGGGAAGATTTTTCAAAATTTTGTTACGTACAATTTTATTATATGAACGATAAGCTTATAATAAATATAATAATTCAATATTTTAGTACCTATCTGTTATGTCCACAGGAATGCTCTTAATTTTTATTTTATAAGAAATAAAAGTCAACCATCACAATTCATAGAAATTAAAATTTATGAAAAATAGAAAAGCGTTGCTCTACAAAATATTCGGATAAAGATAGAGCAACCCAAATGCATAAAACATTGTATAATTCAAAAAGAAATGCCTAAATGTACTTTTAAAAAATAAACAATTCTCGGTCAAAACGAAAATTCCCATTTCACAATAAATTCAAATATGGAACGCTGATCATCTCTATCGAGAGGGAGCGAGGCTTGTTGATTTAATTCATTACGGAGACCGAGACGGAGAGAACGCGACTGGCGCAAGCGAGAGAGTGCGACGTTGCACTTCTAATGAATGAGAGAGAGGTTCAACTGTGCGAGCGAAAGGGCGCAATACGGGAACGGAGTGTCGGAGAGGGACGGAGCGCGTCTGTTGACGTAGTAGTAGATGAGATAAGGGGCTATCAGCAGTTTCGGGCGCGTTCTAGCGTTGTTTCCCACTGGAAAGTGGCAAGTTGATAATTAATAACTAGCAGACATTAAACATTGTATTAACTTTCATTCAAAATGTTATTATAGGACATTCGAAATTGTATTAACATTCATTCAAAAATTTAATAACAGATAAATTTCATTAAATAGTTCGCCTTCTATGCTGGCCTGGGAGCGAACAAATAACGTAGAATAGGCCAGCCCCAACTCATCCCATGGGTGTCGTAAAAGTCGACTAAGGGAGATTGCCCGGTGTAGACCAATAAGCACCTTGGGGCACCCGAATGGTGGAGGGCAAACCACCAACAACAGCGTACCCAAGGAGGGTTCGTGTCAGGCAGGCGGCCGGCTGTAAAACCTAAGCCAAAACCTTGAGCAGTATGGATTGGAATGTTGTCATTCTAATCACTCTCTCCGTTCATGGGTCTCTCGACATGGTCCGTTCCGTCTCTTTTCTATACATTCATTCATCACTAGCACCTTTACGGTGGGATGGATGATATGAATCAAAAGGGAGTGGATGGCTTGATGACGTCTGACATATGAATGGAAGAGGAAACATACTGCGCCGACCCCAGATAGACTGGGAACAGGGCAGGAAGAAGAAGAGTTCGTAAGATCACAAAAATGCGCAAAGTTAAAATTATACATAATTTGAAAAAGCGCTATTCGTTCGGATGAGTTAAAGTAAACATTTATAAAAATGTTACTTTGCAAAATAAACATTACTTAATACAAACCAAAGTTGTATTTTTTTTTTGCTTTAGATTCTTACGTAACACATATTAAATAGGGGGGGAGACTGGGAGAGGGTTGAATATTAGAGGGCCAAGCGCCAACAACAGCATACCCAAACAGGGTTGGTGTCAAATAGGCGGCCAGCTGTTAAACCTAAACCAAAACCTTGAGCAGTATGGATTGGCATGTTGTCATCTCAATCACTCTCTCCGTTCATCGGTCTCTCGACATTGTCATATCTGTCCCTTTTCTTTCTTCATTTATCACTAGCATCTTTACTTACTGAGCCGACCCCATATAGCCTGGGAACAGGGCAGGGAGAAGAAGATTATTTTAGTTAAACGTTTGACGTAATCGATTGGCTACTTGACTAGGTTCCTCGCCAATCGATTATCGACACGGGACGTGGACATAACCTCTCTCAACCACATGACACCACTGGATTGGACCATACCGTCATCATCATCATCCAGGTTCCCTCCCCCCTACTTCCGCTCCCTCGGGTACACACATAAGCCGAGGCCCGCTCGCACGGTAAATCACCCGGCACATGGTTAGACCGCGCCGAGGGCCTTGGCGCCAGACCGGGGTCGAGCACAGGGGGGGCGAAGGGGAGCCCCGCCGTTTAAGACGGCGGCCCAGACCATCGGGGGACCGATGTCCCCTGAGTTGATGCCCGGGCCATGAGCTACCGCTCGATGCCCGCAGCCCGCCACCAGAAGGGTGACCCGGATGATGATGTCTCTCAACCATTTGACAGTGTTTTGTCTCGGGATTTAGTGTGTGTTAGAGCGAGAGGGAAATATTTTCTTTTCCCCGAGGAGATTTTGTCCGTGTCCCTTGCTACTACGGGTTATATTAATATTATATTCTATATTATCTTAAATGAATATAAAAATGAATTGCTGTGCGTTTGTCTCGCTAAAACTCGAGAAAGGCTGGTTTTGCTTTCAGCTGATTTTGATTTTGAAATTATATTCTTGGGCTAAGCATGAAAGGTGAGAAAATATTGAAAAATTGCAAGAAAAATAGTAAAAATAACAATTTCATTTTCCCATATAAACTGCTTTCCTATCAAACATTTGACATTACCATGGCAACCAAATCGTAACCATGGCTACGGGATAATTTAAATGGCATAACAACGTATTAGCCCGGCTAGCATGACCACATTGACCTACCGATACACGATATGATATAGACATTTATCGGGTTGAATTGTCAAAAAGAGTTTTGACAATGCAACGCGATAAATGGCTCATGTTTAGGTGGTCATTCTAAGCGGGTAGGTAAATATCAGGTGAAATAGTTAATACATATATAAATGTCACCGTGCCAAAAGAATTTACTGGAAAGGGTTTAACACTGCGATTCCAGTCAACTTGCCCGCTTAAACGAAGCACGGCCACGAGCGCTCACTCACACATACGCAGGATTATTACATGCTACATAGATAATGGTGCAAGTGAAAATTCTCGCGCGAATCCACCTTATGTAGCGGGAACGTATTATTATCTATGCAATGGCAAAATTAAGATTTGAATTTGGTCTGTTACCATTTTATTCGCGCCAAGCAATCCCTAGATTTACTTAAATGTGTGACACTCGTATTTGAATTAAGTAAATCCAATGAATAATGCATATTTTTAAATGAAATAAGGCTGAAAGGTCCTTAGATACCAAGCCAAAAACTCTTAAAAAAAAGATATGAGATTTGTTTGACTGAAATTTCATCATCATCATCTTCAACCTTTGCAATGAATGGCCCCACAGCTGGGGCACGGGCGTTCCCTATGGATGGAAGAATATAAGGGGATTGGACCATAATTCACCACGCTGGCCCAGTGCGGGTTGGTGGGTGTCTTATTGACGACTGCAGATTCATACGGCTTAACGTGCCTTCCGAAGCACGGAGGAACTTGAGATAATACATTTTCGGTCACTCATCCAATGTCCAGCCTCAGCGACACTGCTTAGTTTACGCAATCGCAGGCCTAGCGCGCTAAGCCACTGCGCTAGCCAGCTCGTTTCCCTCACTTCTCTATAAAAAAATCATTCGTCACTAGCACCTTACACAATTAATATGAATCAAAAGGTAGTGGATGACTTGATGACGTCTGACCGATATGAATGGAAGAGGAAACATATTGAGTCGCATCCAGAGACAATTTAAGAACAGGCGCGGGAAAATTAAAGTTTGTTTATATTATTTGGGTTTCTTAATAATATTTATGTCAACATTGTACTATTTAATATTAGAAAATTTTAAGAAAATAGGTCGTTGTTTCGTTGGTGAAGAAATACATAGATCCGAATTGCTTACATTTTCAATCTCTTTATACTGGATAGTACACAGATCTCCACAGATATATCATTAAATTAATTTATCTGTGCAGATCTCCAATCGATTGTCAACCTTTACTCGTTGCAGTAAAGCGCAAAGTCGACTGAGAAAATTTTACATTTTCTGGTAGACTGACGTGATGACTCTACTCCAACCATTATTAAGAGAAAGATTGGAAATGTACACAATTCGGATTATATTTCTTACGAAAGCGAACTGCGACAACAGATTTATTTATTTATTGTTTTATTTTGCATTATCAGACATCATTACAGACGCCGTGTGGTGACGGCAGAGTAGTATACAATTGTCAACACCCCAAATCTCTCCCGTGGGTGTCGTACAAGGCGACTAAGGATAAATCAGTGATGAGAAATGGACAGCAGCGTTCCTCTTATATTACCTAGCAATAGTACTGCGACTTTTGGGCCCGATAAATGGCAATAGGCTCGCCACCTATTACATGGGACCTAGCATAATTGGCGAAGCGTGGGTGCTAGTTCACCTCTGCCTACCCCTAAGGGGATATAGGTGTGGTTTATGTATGTATGTATGTTAAATCTAAAGCTCTAAAGATTTAAATCTAGACGATAGACCCGGCAAGAATAGTGACAAGTATTGGATTGTCATTTTTTATATTAAGTACACTCATTAATTAAGGTTAATTAACGTCTCTGAGTGTGACAGTTACTGGGTGTTAAGGGTGTGCGTCATTTTTGTTACATGTTGTATAATATTCAAATACAAACATTATGAATAAGACGTAGTATTATAGGAATGCAATTTTGAACGCAATTTTGCCGTGTGGTGACGGCAGAGTAGAATACAATTGTCACCGTCCTATTTACTCTGAGTCACCACCCCAAATCTCTCCCGTGGGTGTCGTACAAGGCGACTAAGGATAAATCAGTGATGAGAAATGGGCAGCAGCGTTCCTCTTATACCATCTAGCTATGTACCTACTGCGACTTTTGTGCCCGATAAATGGCAATAGGCTCGCCACCTGTTACATGGGACCTAACATAACTGGCGAAACGTGGGTGCTAGTTCACCTCTGCCTACCCCTCGGGGATATAGGCGTGATTTATGTATGTATGTATGTAATTTTGAACGCACGCACGCCGAGCTATACCAAACAATCTTCCCCAAATCGATTTTAACTTTATTGTGTTAGCAACAAAATTGATTAAAAAGTTTATTGTTAATTTTTTATTTGAACGTTAGAAACGTTAAAAAAAACATTTTAAACGTTACAAAAATACTGTGGGAACATAAGCAACCATGATTTAAAATGCCCATAGAAGAGACCATGTCGAGAGACCGATAAACGGAGAGAGTGATTGGGATGAGAACATTCCAAATTTCCAATGCAATACATACTGCTCAAGGTTTTAGGTTTTATAGCCGGCCGGCTGCCTGACACTAACCCTCTTTGGGTATGCTGTACCACCAACAGGTACACCACCTGTAAACAGGTGACCTGTTTGATGTGCTGTTGCAATTTATTTATTATAAATAAATAATATATAAGTCGGAGTAGTTGCATTTCTGTATTAAAAATAAATGGGATTTAAATTGAGAGTGTAAAAGCCACAGACAACATAGAAAATTAGATTAAATTAGACCGAATACAGAAACGCTATTCAAAGTCCCGCTTAACATTTAAGTATTGTCAAAATTGACGTTTTTCCATACAAATTCTGACAGGTAGTGTCCACTCAACTTTTTAAGCAGTCCCCTAAATTTGAGTAGCGTTTCTGTATTCGGGGGTAAATCCAACAAAAAGTTTTTATCTTATGAGACGTCAAGTGCAACATTGATTTTTAATTTTCATGCCGTGCGAGACGCGTATAGCGGCCACAAGACAATGCGAGCGAGATAGAGAATTTATTAATAGGGGAATGTAAAATCGACAGTCCCCTTTACATCGCTAACTTAAACCGTCACGGCTGATGGCGCCACTGTCTTCGTGAGCTGTCAAACTTTGTACAGAAAAGTCTAGTTCCGATTTAATCCGCGGCGTTTATGATTTTGGTGACGTAAGCCGCCCCTGTGACGTGCTGTTATCGATCTAAAGTTCGATACAGATTTGAAACTTGGTGAACTATTAATTTTATATTGGACAGCAAATATGAACGGTGCAGGGAACCTAATGACCTGCATTAGAAAGAAAGATTTAGAAATAAACTTTTCAAGGAAAAAAGTTAGAAAAAGATCGAACAATTATAGTCAGATTTCAACATATATTTTTTTGTAATTTATTTAATGGTACTGTGTTGGAACAGCGCTACAAATACAAATCCGATGTTATTTTGTTTACTAACGTGTTTAAGAATAATAAATAAAATAAATTTATTTCAGACTTCATGCCATTAAATACAATCCAAATCTCAATTCCTTATTTATAAAAAGAAACAACAAGTTCCAGAATTCTAGGATTCTAAATATTTAAGCACTGATTATAATTAAATTATAATATTATATCGCAATATATTGCTAGGTCGTACAAGAGAAACGCTGCTGTCCATTACTCATGGCTGTCTTAACTCATAGTCGCCTTGTACGACATCCACGCGACAGATGGGGGTGACAAATGTATTATGCCCTGCCGTCACCACACGGCACTCCCTGTATACGAAAGATATAATCAACGCAAATCGTTATTTCGAACTCAAATATCGAATAAAAAAAACAAACTAATAATAATTAAAAAAAATGCAAACCATTGTTGATGCCTCAGCGTTTTTGGCAACGGTACGCGCGGGGGTAAATTCGCCCACGTGTTGTAGCGCGCTCAAACATACTTGATACTTTTAATAATTTTATAAACGAAAAATATTATTGAAAGATTTTTTGTATAAAAGTAGGTATATTAGTAACATACTTCTTATGACTTATACTACATTCAAAGTTCAAATTTTATTTTTCGGTTTAAGTAATCTTTATTACTGATACAAACTTACAGTTAGCTTCTCTGGTCAATGCGTTAAGTTTTTTCTTTTAGCACATTAAAATACGATGTTTATCTAATCCTTAAGTACTTATCCTAATGAAGCTACGTATTTAATTGTCTTATTTTTTAATACTTTTTAATTAGGGCATTATAATCACTATTATTTTTAATGTAAATAATAGATAAATGTCCAATTGATAATGAATAACGAGGATGAATTAATTCTGTTAAATATTTATGACTACAATGGTTCTTTTTAGGTACTTATTTATTTATACGTATACTTTTATATGACAATTTTTTTGCAATTATAATGAATTAAGTATCATTTTAGTACAATCATATAACATAAAATATTTTTTTTTAATTCATAGTTTATGCCTCGTAAAACTTATACATAAAAATATATAAAATTTCGCCTTCCTCTCCATCCCTCAACACTCATGCTCATCACATTTGACCATATATAAAATTATTGACAAATTTTCGTAACAATAATATTTTGAAAAATTTTCTTTGTGGAATTACAATATTAACGGTTAAAGGATATCCGTCGCAGTTTATTGCTAGGTGGTATAAGAGGAACGCTGCTGCACATTCTTCATCACAGTTTTGTGTAACGCAGGTACGAATCAAACGCCTAGGACGAGACGAAATCTGCATTTTTTTTTTTTCGATAAAGCATTAAAAACAATGCCACGGTGGCGGACTATACCGGGAGGAGGGTGGCCACCCCGCCACGTGCTCGCCCTCCTATGTACAACGTAGCCACCTAAATATAGGTTACGATAAACTTGACGCGGTCAGAACGGCAAAATTTCGGTTTTCAACGCGTTGCTGTGGCAATTTTTGAGCTGTATAAATAATCATTTACATACGTCAATCACGCAGACAGAGGTGAATTAACACCCACGTTCCGCCAATTATGTTAGGTCCCATGTGGTGGCCTATTGCCATCTGTCGGGCACGTAAACCGCTGTATATTGCTAGGTGGTATAAGGGGAACGCAACTTGCTAGTCTGGGAGCGAAAAAATAACGTAGAATAAGCCAGCGCCGACTCATCCCATGGGTGTCATAAAAGTCGACTAAGGGAGATTGCTCGGTGTAGACCAATAAGCACCTCGGGGCACCCGATTGGTGGAGGGCAAACCACCAACAATAGCATACCCAAAGAGGGTTGGTGTCAGGCAGGCGGCCGGCTGTAAAACCTAAGCCAAAACCTTGAGCAGTATGGATTCGAATATTGTCATTCCAATCACTCTCTCCGTTCATTGGTCTCTCGACATGGTCCGTTTCGTCTCTTTTCTATACATTCATTTATCACTAGCACCTTTAACGGTGTGATGGATGATATGAATTAAAAAAGGAGTGGATGGCTTGACGACGTCTGACCGATATGAATGTTTGAAACATACTGCGCCACCCATCCCACTGGAAACAGGGCAAGGAGAAGAAAAAGATGAATAAGCATTTACGACGTCAATCACGCCTCTTTATCCCCGACGGGGCAGAGGTAAATAAACACCCACGTTCCGCCATTTATGTTAGGCTAGGTCCCACCCATGTGGCGGTGAGCCTATTGCCATCTGTCAGGCACCTTAATCGCAGTATATTGCTAGGTGGTCTATGGGGAACGCTACTGCCCATCATCGCTGGCTTAACTCCTGTACGACACCCCGGGAGAGATTGGGGTGGTGCATGACAATTGTATTCTGATCAGCGGTCAAGTTGCTAATAATGAGACATTTAAATATTTTGACCATTATTTTGTAATTAATTTTAGCTGTACCTACACTCAAAAGGTCGTTAAATTACCACAAGCCATCATAAGAGTCAAAGTCGACAATTACATACATACATAAATCACGCCTATATCCCCGAAGGGGTAGGCAGAGGTGAACTAGCACCCACGTTTCGCCAATTCTGTAAGATCTCATGTAATAGGTGGCAGCCTATTGCCGTTTATCGGGCACAAAAGTCGCAGTATTATTGCTAGGTGGTATAAGAGGAACGCTGTTGCCCAATCCTCATCACTGATTTACCCTTAGTCGCCTTGTACGACACCCACGGGAGAGATTTGGGGTGGTGACAATTGTATTCTACTCTGCCGTCACCACGCGGCGTCGGTCGACAATTGATTGGAAAAATGAATCTCCTCCATTTATGCCATGTCAAGTCGCGACGAAGGTAGTACTGAAAGCTTCTATATTATTAAAAATGAATTGCTGTGCGTTTGTCTCGCTAAAACTGGAGAACAGCTGGGCCGATTAAGCTGATATTGATGTTTTGAAACGATTGTCTTAGGCCAGACAAGGTGAGAAAATATGGAAAAATTGCGAGGGAAAAATAGTAAAAAGAACAATTTAATTTTCCCATATAAACTGATTTCCTGTCAAACATTTGACGTTCGTCCGTTCGGTACGGCGTTTTGGCATGACAGCACCAAATCGTAACCATGGCGACGGGATAATTTATATGGCATAACAACGTATGCCGGGTCAGCTAGTTCTCTATAAATCTCTTTTCATTCGCAATCTTAATCAATCTCAAAATTATTCAATCTCCGGAATCTGCGGGGGCAGAATAATAAATAAATTAATTAATAAATATTTTTACACTTACACCTATCATCTTGCCCAAAGTAGCATAAGCACTTGTTTTATGGATACTAGATGACGGGCATATTTTTAATATAATTATGTATGTAAATGTTGAAAATATACTACATAAACACATACACAACCATGAATCGGGAACAAATATTTGTGTTTATCACAAAACTTGCCCCTGCCAGGATTCGAACCCGGGACCTCTTGGCCAATACCCAGCAATCTGAGCATTCGACCAAGCAGGCCGTCAGAGCTAAGTAAGAATGGGCACAATAATAATTATTAACCGGTATTGAATTAAGAGGAGTTATGAGGAACTCGCTAGCGCAGTGGCACAGCGCGCTTGGCCTGCGATTGCGTAAACTAAGCAATTTCGCTAAGGTCAGTCACTAGATGGGTGACCGAAAATGTATTATCACGAGTTCCTCCGTGCTTCGGAAGGCACGTTAAGCCGTTGATCCCGGCTGCATCTGCAGTCGTTGATACCCACCAACCCGCATTGGGCTAGCGTGGTGGGCTATGGCCTAATCTCATTATATTCTTCCATCCATAGGGAAGGCCCGTGCCCCAGCAGGGGGACATTAAAGGACTGGTGATGATGATTGAATTAAGACGAGTTAATGAACTGCATTATAAGTTTAGATGTCCCATATTTCATCGTTCGTGCATTGACTTATCGCGCTCGGTCTGCGATCGCTCAAACTAAGCAATGTCCGGTAAGGCCCGCAGTGAGGACAGGGTAGTGGGTTAAATGGCTTATTCTGCCTAACCATAGGGAAGGCCTGGGCGCCAGCAGTGGGGACATTAAAGAGCTGGTGATGGTGATGATATTTTGTGGCAAGGATTACATCATCATCATCAGAAGCCCTTTTTAATGTCCTCGCCGCTGGGGCATAACGCGGGTTGGTGGGTACTAACCACTGCAGATGCAGCCGGGAACTACGGCTTAACGTGCCTTCCGAAGCACGGAGGAACTCGAGATAATAATTTTTGGTCACCAATCCAATGACCGGCCTTAACGGCCATACTCAGTATAATGTGCAATTAAAAGGGCTAAACAAGGAAATATGTCACAATTTAGAATCGTTTCCATCTGAATGGTTACAGGAAAACTATAGTGATTAATTCCTTTTGTAATGTTATTCATAATAATTTTGAATATTGTAAATACCTCTAAGTATTATTAATTTATTTAACATTTTGCAGGCGTTGAGCATTTAAGCGATATTCAACTTTAAAAACAGTTTTATGTTAACGAATTAGCAAACGTATGTATAGTTTCCGGCGCGTAAGTTGAATCAAAAAAGGAAATTGTAGAAAAGTGTCTAAAGAAACCCAATTTTGAACGCGCAGAAGCAGGTATCCCTACGTTGCTATGGTTACAGACACACGTCGCACCTCATACAGTACTTTAATAAACGCATAGGTTAACTTATATGCCGGGTATATTGTAAAGGTATTCATAAACCAGTAATTGTCGTGTGGTGACGGCAGAGCACAAAGACCTTAGTGCTCCGTGGCAGAGCAGAATACAAAATGTCACCACTCCAAATCTCTCCCGTGGGTGCCGTTCAAGGCGACTCAAGGTTTAGTTAGACTGCGATGAGGCAGCAGCATTTCTCTTATACCACCTAGTAATTTACTATGATTTACGTGCCCAATAAATGGCCCTGTAAGACAACCGCGGGAGAGATGGGGGTTGGTATTATCCATCAAATTGGAAAAGTGCTAGTGATGAATGAATGTATAGAAAAGAGACGGAACGGACCATGTCGAGAAACCGATGAACGAAGAAAGTGATTGGGATGACAACATTCCAATCCATGCTGCTCAAAGTTTTGGCTTAAGCTTTACAGCCGGCCGCCTGCCTGACTACAACCCTCTTAGAGTATGCATGTACCTATGTATCCTAATTTGATTTCAAAATAATAGCATTCGTGATAATAGGTAACTTAAATGTTCTCCTGTCCAAAAGAAATTCCATGTCCAAAAAAAATAACTTCGGCGCGAATGCACCTACGTAAAATGAAGAAAATATTAAAAAAAAAAATAATAACGAAACGTCAAATTTTCATTTAGAATTTCGAACGATTCCGATCGGGGAGCTCGCAGACGACACTCGAGCGACCGAGTAGCGTCTCACTCCACACAGTCTTTACTTATGTACGTATACAGCGACCGGGCTAACTTGATCCTTGTAACGTCACCTCTGATTCCTTCGGCGGCCACTGCTAGTACAGAGCGCGGGAATCGCGGCGGATCAGCATTGGCCGGGCGCAGCGGTACCAACAAAATACATAGCGGTATAGATAGATAGAGAGAGGTAGTACGGGGTGGGCGAGTACAGTCCGCAATGACAAAACAGGTTGTGTTAGATAAAAAATGTTTTGTTTTGTCGATGCGTCCGCGTAGTCGTGGAGCGGTCATTTGTTCGGCAAAGGAATTCTTGTTCGTGTGGCTTGTAGTGTGCCCGTGCGTATTATTACTCAATCGCGATCCGCTTTATTTGGCGCGCGTTGCGTAATATAATAATTTGGTTAAACTAGGGTCTATTTGATTTTTCAATTTAACAGATCTAAAAATTTTATGTTGACAAATAATTTTGTTTGTTAGTTTAGTTGAACTACATAGGTTCTTTCTTTTACCATTTTACAGGGATCGAAAAGGATTCACTCGAGCACAAATAATCATAATATTCGTTAATTTGGTTAAACAAGGTTTTTTTAGCGTTTCACACAGATTTAAAAAGATTTTACTCAGGTATAAATTGTATTCGTTTGTTTTTTTTAATAAACAAGATTATGGAATAAGATTTTGTATTTTTCTTCTTTTAAATTTCACTTAGATTTAAAAAGGTTTTACTTACAAATATGCATATTAGCTCGTTTTATATCAACAAGATTAAGGAATAAAGGTTTGTTTTTATTTTCGAAATCACACAGATCTAAAAAAGATCTACTATCAAATAATTTTATTCATGTGTTTTTTTTAAATCAACAAGATTATGTAATAATCTACGTTTGTTTTTTCCCCTTTCAATTTCACACAGAACTAAAAAGGTTTTACTTGCACATAATTTTATTAGTTTACTTTCTTTAATTAACAAGTGTATGGGATTCAAAAGACAAGTAAGTAGGTAAGTAGTTGTAAAAATTACAGAGTGCTCCTCAATCAAGTGCGGAAAAAAATTATAAATTAATTAAATAAACAATTAGCTCACGAAAATAATTTCCGTTGTGATAATTAACAATTAAACTCTCCTGCGAACGGTACCACAAAATTATATACGTAGCTCACCTACATTTATTTGTGCACACACACAGGCACAATTTTATAGCGCACGCACACACTGCCGCGAGGCAAGCTTGCTTCGCCTCACAGAGCAAGCTTCGGGCGCATTTTATTTTACTCCAAGAGGATAATATTCCGATTTTTAGAGACGTCCATTTTTTTCAACGGCTCCCGTTCTTTTTTCGAATTCGAACACCTTGTACCATTGTTTATCTTCGCTTTTTTTTTACCACAGATAATGGCGATTTAAAGTTCATCAATTTAGTAAGTACCTATTTAGATTTTTTTGAACATTGTATTATTCAAAAAAATCTAAATAGGTACTTAGATTAATCTTCTCCGTGTCCTGTTTCCATTCTATCTGGAGTCGGCACAGTATGTATTCAATATCTCAACCATTCATATCGGTCAGACGTCATTAAGCTATCCACTCCCTTTTAATTCTTATCATCCATCACATCGGAAAAGTTCTAGTGATGAATGAATGTATAGAAAACCCGAAAGGTGCGGTGCGGAACGGAGAGAGTGATTGAAATGACAACATACCTACCAATGCATACTGCTCAAAGTTTTGACTTAGGTTTTACAGCCGGCCGTCTGTCTGACACTAACCCTCTTTGGGTATGCTGTTGTTGGTGGTTTGCCCTCCGCCATTCGGGTGCCCCAAGGTGCTTATTGGTCTACACCGGGCAATCTCCCTTAGTCGACTTATAAGATACAACGGAATGAGTCTACTTTATTGCTGCTGATGACACATTTCAACGTTAATTTTTTGCTCCCAGGAATGATTTTTTGTAACATTTACGATTTTAATGTTCAAATTACTTACATATATAAATCACCCCACGTTTCGCCGAATCACAATTAGGTTAGGTCCCATGTGGCGACCCTATTGCCATTTACTTATCTGGTACGGAAATCGCAGTAAATTTCTAGGTGAAATAAAACAGGAACGCTGCTGTCCATTACTTATTGCTGTCATAACCCTTAGTCGCCTACGACACCCACGGGAGAGATGGGGGTGGTGACAATTGTATTCTGCTCTGCTGTTACCACACGGCTTACTCTTCATCACCAGCCCTTTTAATGTGTCCACTGCTGGGGCACGGTCCTTTCGTAGGCCTCTCCTATAAATGGAAGAATATAGGAAGATTGGGCCATAACCCACCACGCTGGCCCAGTGCGGGTTGGTGAGTATTGCGGTGAGACTGCAAATGCATCCGGGACCAACAGCTTAATTCTCGAAACTCAAGATAATAAATTGTTGGTCACCCATCTAGTGACCGGCCTTAGCGAAATTGCTTAGTTTACGCAATCGCAGGCCAACGCGCTATGCCACTGCGCTAGCGAGTTCCTCTCTATACGAGATACAACATAACGAGCTAGTACTGAAAAAATAGGCTGTAATAACGACGCTAAGGCTACGTTTACAGTGCGAGTGGTATTTAGTTAAAAAAAGGGTTTATTGGAAATAACAATATAAAATACTAGTGGCCGCCCGCGGCTTCGCTCCCGTTAATGTAGGTTATTATATAGCCTAATAGCCTTACTCGATAAATGGACTATCCAATACAAAATTTTTTTCAATTTGAACCCGTAGTTTCTGAGATTAGCGCATTTAACCAACGAACCAACTAACCAACCATACAAACAAAGAAACTCTTCAGCTTTATAATATTAGTATAGATTTTAGTCCATGTGTTAATCTTCTGCGGCCGAGTGGTGACGGCAGTGTAGAATACAATTGTCACCACCCCAAATCTCTCCCGTTGGTGTCGTACAAGGCGACTAAGGATAAATCAGTGATGAGGAAGGCAGCAGCGTTCCTCTTATATCTACCACCTAGCAAAGTACTGCTTTTGTGCCCGATAAATGACAATAGGCTGGCCACCTTTTACATGGGACATAGCATAATTGGCGAAGCGTGGGTACTAGTTCACTTCTGCCTACCCCTTCGGGGATATACGCGTGAATTATGTATGTATGTTAATCTTCTTTTTACACTTTAAGGCCTGTGTTAAGGAGCTCTTACGGCGGGTTTTATTATTTTATCAATAGTTAAAGATTCACGTACCCCAGTTTGGTGAATTAGCAACTTCTGTTGTTTATCGTAATATAACAAAAAATGCCTAGCAACTAAACCTTAGAAAAGCGCACTTCGTGACCTTACCTTCGATAATTAATGATTTTTAAATCGCGTAACTTCGGCTTCCCGTATATCGAGGTACGTACTGTACTGTATTTAGAACTTCATGTAGTTTTGCGAAACTGCAACATATTTTGCTAGGCATGCAAAATGGAGTGATTCTATTGGTTCATTCTTCGCAACGCATCCTAACACTTCTCTGTAGGGGGCTCAATGAAAGATGTTGTTCTTCTATGACTTTAATGGATATCGGAGGTTGTGCACGAATTAAAATTACAATAAAATGCAACGCACATAAACACGCCAGGAGCAAAAAGGGACAAATGAACGAGACTACAACAGTGTTGCCAGTATATCAAAAAATATTTGTTGGTTTGCTCAGTGGAAAAGCACCCTGAGACCTCCTCTTGTACACACACGGTTGTTCAACCGTACGGCTAGCTAACACGCCGTACGTACGGTTAAACAACCGTGCCATAGACAAGAGGCCATAGACTCCCGTACAACACTGATAAAAATCACGCCGTGTGTAGACCCGGCGCACACGGCGGCGGTGTGGCGCCGTTCACGTCTACAAGCTTTCATAGTTGATCGATATACTGACATACGGTGAATTAACCGTAGATTTTGACGGCGAAAAACCGTGTGTATGTATTACTATGTATGTACAAGAGGACTTAGAGCGCTTATGCACTACATCAGATCCGACTCCGTCAAAAATTATTGGTCTAAAAAACTCGGACAGAGATCGGTTGTAGTAATAATTCTACAATAATAAATAAAATAAAATAGTTCTACGGCTACAACGTTCC